>SDVV010007994.1:0-17446 GCA_016164225.1 Gammarus roeselii | reverse complement strand
GAGGAGGAAGTTTTATGTGTTAGCGCTGAGTGAGACGAAGTTGAAGGGTAAGTGCGAGTGTGAGTTTAGAGTGGTGAGTGAAAAAAAATCAGACGTGAAGGAAGGTTGGGGACGAGAAGGTGTGGTGTTGATATTGAGTGATCGACTGGCTAGTAGTGTTACTGAATTGAAAGAGGTGTCCGCAAGATTGATGGAGGTAAAAGTTAGGTTAGACGTAAAAACATGGGCATTTGTTAGTGTAAACGGACCTGGTAGCAGGAGTGAGGAGGAGAAGGAGCAATTTTGGACTGACCTGAGTGAGTGTATTGAGAGTTTTAGAAGTCAATTCGATGTACTGGACGACCTTAATGCGAGAGCTGGTGATACAGTGGGGGGAAATGTGATAGGGGGGTATGACGTTCTTGGTAGAAATGACAGTGGAGAAAACCAGATAGGTCTGTGCATGGAGCAGGAGCTGGTCGTCAGAAACAGCCTGTTTGAGAAAATAGATATCCACAAGTACACGTGGGTACGGATAGCCAATGGTGGATTGGTGGAGAGAGCGCTGATGGATTTTGTGCTGTTTTCGAGGAGACTGGTGAGGAGGATGTTGGATGTTCGGGTGTTGAGAGGGGAGGGCGGAGGAGTGTGTGATCATCTGCTGGTGGAAGGAAGATTAGGAGTGGAGCATGGTGGGAGGGGAAGAAAAGAGTTGGCGGAGGATGAGAGGAAGTGAAGTTGAGTAGCTGAATGTGAAATGGAGAGCTGAGGAGTTCCAGTCAGCGATGAGGGAGGAATATGACTACGTGAGAGGGCAGGACCTGCAAAATGTGGAGGAAGAATGGGAGACGTTCAGAGATGCCCAGTTGAGATGTTCGAAATATGTTTGTGGTGTGTGCCGTAGGGGCGGGTGCCGACGAAGGGACTGCGAGTCGTGGAACGAGGAGGTCAAATGACGGTGGCACAGAAAATTAATGTTTTATGCGCAGTGGTTGCAATCAAGGTTGGTGGTGACCTATGATAACTATACAGGGAAGAGGTAAAAGGTACAGCGAGTGGTTGGGAGAGTCAAACGGGACGCTGATGCCAAGAGAGATGAACAAAAAGATGTTCAAGAGGAAGGTCGAGAGGGCGAGAGAGGGAGAGACTGAAAAGTAATAGGAGGTAAACGATGATGACGGCCAGTTGTTGACGGAGAGTGGTGTTGCACGAAAAAGGTGGGCCGAGTATTTTGATGAGTTGTTCAACGTCGAGGATGAAAGCCAGGCTGAAATTATTGCTGTGTGTGGTCGTGCACGGATGTCGGTTTTTGGAAAGAGAATTGTGGCGGACATTAATGGGAAGGAGGTGCAGGATGCGGTAGATGTGATGAAACCAGTGTAAAACCCCGGTTTATATGGTGTTGCGACCGAGTGCCTAAAAAGGGGTCGAGTAAAGATTGTCGAATAGTTGGTGAGGCTGTTGAGTGTGTGTTTCGTAACGGGCGTGGTGCCGATTGAGTGGCACAGTGCTTGCATTGTTCTGCTGTGCAAAGAGAAGGGATATAAACGTTAGTGCTGCAACTCGAGAGGAATCATTTTATTATTTGTGGTCGGAAAACTGTGCGGGCGAGTGCTGACCAAAAATATCAGATCTTTTAGCAGTGGTATAGGGTGTGCTGATTAGATTTTTGCAGTAAGACAAGCTTTTGAGGAGTATGTGTCAGAGTGGGGAGCCAGGTGCGTGATTGGTTTACAGTGAAATTTGTTCTGAGACTCTGCGTTATATCTCCCTGACTGTTTAATCTCTCCATGGATGAACTGGTCAGGAAGGTGAACGGCGTTGTATTGGTTCGTGGCTTGCAGATGTTGAAAACGAATGGACGGAGTTGGAAGTTGAGCCAGATGCTGTTTGCAGATGATGCAGTACTGGTGGCAGATTCAGAGGAGGAGTTGTGTCGGATAGTATTGGAGTTTGGTAGAGTGTGTTAGAGGAGGAAACTTCGAGTGAACGTGGGTAAAAGTACAGTGATGAGATGTTCGAGGAATGTCTACTAAATGAGAGCTTATGGAGGAAGTTCAATGTTGTAAGGATTTGCGCTCCCATGTTCACAGGACTAAACTGGTGGAAACTGAAGTGAAATCGTGAGTGAAGAAAGGATTTAAAGTGTTGGGTGCACTGAAAAGAGTTATGTCTTGATTAAATTATAATAAGGAAAACAAACAAGCACAAGTGCTCATGTCGGGTGGTTCTTTTGAAAGAAGTGCAAAAACAGTGGGGGACAGTCAACGAGGCTTCAGAAATTCACACACACATACAGAAAAAGGAAGGTTGTAAGGCCAGAAAGAAGAAGAACCACCACTACTGTCACCACTACCTACTTCAACACCCCCCTACTACCCGAGGCATCTCAGGCCCGGAGAAGAAAAGGTCGAGAGTCAGGTTGACTTGTTCAGGAACGAGGCGAACAAGATGAGAAGTGAAGAATTGAGGTTTCAGGCGGTCGCATCTCAGACGGTCGAGCAGAGACGGACACGCCCACTCGCTCAGCGGACTCACACCTTTCCTCCAGCGCACGCCCGTTGGTTTGCCCCAGAGGTTGGGTCAGAAGGACTCCAACTAGGTATTGAGTCTACTTCAAAGAAGCATATGGGAACCAAATTTTGATAAGTATGTGCACATTTAGGAGAGCAGCACACCCAATAGCCCGGGCAGTGGTCCTTCCCCATGTGCTCAGAAGACCAAGTCTTCTAGGCGCAAGTGGTTCCTTGAAGGCTGCCGCAGCTCAAGGTGAGACGTCAGTGTGACATCTTTTAGGAAAAGAGTTGCTCGTGGCAACTCCTGAGTTTAGTCAAAAAAACACGAGTATTTATATTTTTAAAACGGATATGATTGCAAATTGCGGTCCTAGGATGGCACGAGCATTTACGTTTTGAAATTGTCTTGAATCGAGTTTAGTCAGTAGATACGAAAGTATTTTAAATTTTGAGAAACAGTTATTGCAAGATTTTAATTCAGAACAGGCATGAATCAATATTTTAAATTTTTTAAATATTTTTTAGAAAATTGACTGAAAAATTGAGTAAGTCAAACGAATCATAAATATTTTTAAATTTTTGAAGAGCAGTTACCGCAAAATTCTAGTCCAAAAGGCTAACCCGGTATATAAAATTTGAAAAAAAATGAAATTCTGTGGAGAAGAGGTTAGCGCATATACGTCTCTCCTCTCCCTGCTGCACTAGGTCTCGCCAAAATCTGTGCTACAAGATAGAGAGAAGACGGTTAATTCATTCACATTGTATAAAGGAAGAACTTTCAAGATGAGATGCCGGAGGGCATCTGCAATATATGTCATTATATGTCCGATATTTCAGGGTGAGACGCCAGAGAGGCATCTCCTAGATATATGAAAAATTTCACGGTAAGATGCTGCAAGAACACCTCTAGGAAATGCTGTTCTACTAGGAAACCGGCGTTGCTACCCAAGGGAAGTAATTTTCTGGTAATGTCTGTCTTTTTCTTTCTTCTTCTTCCCTCCTGACACGAAGGGAAGAAAAGAAGAACAAGAGTTTAGTGTCGTGTCGACAGTGCCCTTCCAAAGGAAGGTTCTCACTGATTCAAATGATGGAAGTTATCCCCATTTTTCTCCTTTCCTTTCTCTCCCGACCTGGAGGGTAGAAAAATAAAGATAAAAATACCATCGTGTCGGCAAGGTCTCTCCGTAGGAGGATACTCATTGCCTCAACAATGGATAATATCTGTCGAATTTACGTCGTACCGTAGAGTTGAGCCAACTCTGCTCATGGTGCGGGTTTGTTTTTTGCATATCATGTGGTTTGGGGGTGAGCTGCCGTTGCGGCTCATCGGTAACGTCGCTGGGTCGCCAGCAGACTTCACCCTCATAAGTTCGTCGAATCTACGTCGTACTGTAGAGGTGAGCAACGCTCTCGTCCTGGTGCGGTTTGATTGGGATGTGTCGTTGTTGCGGATCATCGGCAAGTGCCGATGGTTCGTATCTATCTATCTTTCCCCATTTTTCTTCTTTCTTTACCATCGTTCCAGCAATGTAACTCCGTAGGAAGATACTCATTGCCTCCACAATAAATGGTATCTGTCGAATTTACGTCGTACCATAGAGTTGAGCAAAGCTCTGGTTCTGGCAGATTTCACCCGTACTATTAATCAATTGTTGTATATTTCTCCCTATTTTTCCTCTCTATTTCCTCTCCCAGAGGGAAGGTAGAGAAATAAAAATAAAAATGCTATTGTGTCGGCAAGATTCCTTCATAGGATGATATTCGTTGCCTTCAGCAATGGATGCTACCCGTCGAATCTAGGCCGTATCACAGAGTTGAGCAAAAGATTCCTCTTGGTGCGGGTTTGATTTTCGTATATCATGGGGTTTGGTGGTGAATGCTGTCACCGTACCACTTATGAATAATAAAAATAGAGAGTAAACATATATGGTATCCCCCCCTAGTCTTCACCGCCGCATCGAGTTGAGCAAGCTCTCCCTTATCTGCTTATCACACTTTGGCGACAGCAGATGGCCTCGCAGGCTAGCGGGATGGGTGAATGCGAGTACCGTTACGGGCTCCCACCCAGTACCGGTGGCTCTGACGTGGGTTTAAGGGTTCATGCGAGTCGCCTTAACACCTCTCACCCGGTGAATTCTTGTACGAATGATCGTCACCGAGATATTATCAGTGTGTCTGTATTTGCAATGCAGTATTATCAATCTCTCTGTACTTGCAATGTTAATGGTAGAAAGCGTTCCGTTCCGATATGGAGTTTTTCAGTCAATAAGTTGGTTAGCAATAATAATCACTACATTGTCACTTATAATGAAATTACGAGTAGGAATTGACAACTACTACTACCAGCGACAATGCTACTATTGTAACTAATAATGGATTTATGAGTAGTAGTAGCTCGAATTGTGAGGAGAGCTGTGTCATGAACCTTCCCTAAATCCCTATAATTATAATCTCGACAGCTCCTGGGAAGATCGTGTTGTTCTCACGCTAAACGATTCATGTAGCCCAGGGCTTGTCAAGCGCGTTTTTGAACACTTTTACGGATTCAGAGCCAACCACCGCCGCTGTTAAGTTGTTCCAAATCCGCGAGATTGCGATTTACACAAGCTTCGCCTCGTTGTTTCGGGTACGAATGTTGTGGTCACTGTCAAAGAGGCCGACAGGGCTCACGTTGTTGAATCCCTCCAGGCATGTGAAGGTTTCAATGAGCTAGCCCATCAGCCTTTGTTTCTCGAGGGTGATGAGGCCAAGCTATTTCAGCCTATCCTCATAGCTGTGGTGGCGTAACTGCGGGATGAGCTTAGTAGCACAATACTGGATTTATTCCAGTTTGGCTATGTCCCTCCTCATGTGAGGAGACCAGAATTGGACTGCATGCTCGAGGTGGGGACGGAAGAGGGGCGTATACAACGGCTATACTATGTCCTTCAATTTGCATAGGAAGTTACGGGAGATGTAACCAAGGTTACGGTTAGCAATCATGTATCTTTTTTTGACCTGAAAGTCATATTCCAAATCTTTCGAAATTTGGACGCCCAAATCTCTCTGCTGATCAACAGTTGCAAGATCACTTCCTGCCACCGTGTATTTGAAGTTGGCATTGCGACATCCCATGTGCATAACTGTCTATTTTGCTACATTGAAGAGCAACTGCCACGCTTCCGACTATGGACGAGTTTTTCAAGCTATGGTTGAATCTCAACTCGGTCTTTCTCCCTCAATGCTGCATATGGCAGAGCTTCGTGTCGTCGGCAAATTTCGATAACTTGGACAGAAGCCCCGCATCCATGTCGTTTACATAGATGAGGAAGAGGATGGGACCCAGAACACTGCCCTGGGCAACCGAGAGGTTACAAAGGCCCACTCGGACAGAGCCTAGCAGATGCTGACTCTTTGTTTGCGTCCTGTTAGTCAGGCGCACAGCCAGCGAGGTACGTTGCCACCGATGCCGAGCTCAGAGACTTTGTGTGACAGTCTCCTGTGCGGCGCCTTGTCGATGGCTTTTTGGAAGTCAAGGTAGATGACATCCACTGCTTTGCGGCGGTCGTATGCGTTGATCACCTCATTGAAAAAGTCCAGCAGATTCGTCAGACAACTTCTCTTACGGCGGAAGTTGCGTTGAGTGTCATGAATGAGTCCGTTGTCTTCCAGATGATCGAAGAGATGATTTCGTATCAATCGCTCGATGGTTTTGCACACGATCGATCGATCTTGAAGATTGCCGTAACGTTAGCAACTCTCCAATTCTTCTCGAGTTTCCTTAAGAACTCTTGGGTGGTGTCCATCGGGACCAATCGATTCGTAAATGTCCAGTCCCTCAAGTTGTTTGACAGCTTCTTTTCCAGTGAACACAATGTCGTAGCAGGAGAAGCTATTCAGGACACTGGTCAAGGCCACATGTGACGTTCTGAGTACACCATCTTCCTTTATTAGCGGGTCAACTGAGTCCCTAACAATTATACGGTCGTTGACGTAACGCTAGAAATCCTTTGGGTGCTCTTTTTGGCGTTATCCGCAATGTTTTTCTCTTCCGTGCGCTTAGAGGATTGGATTACTCTAGTGGCTGTCCTACACACCAGGCGATGCAGTTCTGCCGCCTCTGCAGTGTTATCTCTCATTTATTGCGCATGTAGTTGATTCCGACGATTCGGGGCTCATGCAACTTCGACGTTCCACCAAGGGGGCCTGATCCTATGAGCGGGATCAATTGTCCTCAAGGGTTTATATCGGTCGCTGGCCTCGAGAACTCTCTCATTGAGGATGCGGCAGAAAGCATCCACCGTACCTTCTCCGAGTTGTTCGATTAAATTAAGCGCACTGAGTTGTTCTATCATCCTCTGGAAGTCTGCTCGCGCAAAATTAGGGCGGGGTAAAGCTGGACGGGGCACTTTGATGGTGAATTCCTCCGCGTTGTGGTTAGCACCTCCTAATTTATTGCCAACTAGGATGTTGCCCCCCAAGCGATCCTCATTTGACATGACTAGGCCCAGTATGTTGTTTCTCTGTGTTGGTTCTCCAACATACTGGGTCAAGCCCTTATCGGCGATTAACTCCGTTTGTTTCTTGCCTGGGGCCTGTGAAGTTAGGCTCACCAAGTCAATCTAAGTGAGATTGAAGTCACCTAAGATGATGGACTAGTGATTATTTGAGACTATTTTATCCAGCTTCTCATAGAGCTGGGCATCTTGTTCCGCAAGGGTGTGACTGTTGTGGTATACCAATGCCAGCTTCAATGTCGCATGGGTCACTTTGATTCCTGCGTTGAGTATTTTGCAAGAAACTGTAGCGAGCGTTGCTCTAAGAAATGGGTGCAGTCTCTCTTTTATGTACAGCACGGACCCGCCCATTCGTTTACTAGGGTGGGTTTGTCCACGCTGAACATTTTGTAGCCTGGTAGTATTATCTCTGTTGCCAGGTTTCTACTCTGTACATCGAGTCATGTTTCGTGTATGCCAAAGACATGAAACGAGAACAGGGTCACTAGTCCCCTCAGTTCGTCGAACTCAAAGGCATAGGACTGCGCGTTACAGAAGAAGACCTTTAGACGGTGTGTGTCTCGGTCTTCGACTTCTTCATCATTGGGGGGGAGGGGTCTCGACCTGGCAGCTGTGGACCAGGATCTTGATCATCCCTTAGAATTGCCTTCATGTGAGATCTGTAACGTATCTACGGTGCGCGCAGCTTCTTCCTCTTGGAGCGACTGATCGGTCATCGCTCCCGTCTGGGAATCTATTGCGGGCAGGGAGCCCTCTAAGTAGGGTTCCTTGCGGCCAAAACTGGGCCGCTTAAAGCACGCTGGACTCCGAACTTTCGACATAGTATTTCTTAGTGCTTAGATGGAGCAGTCTGCCAAGTCGGGCATTTCCTTCATCATTCAGGTGAAGGCCATCTCTTAGGAAAAGATCGGGCTTCTCCCGGAAGTCATCAAACAAGTTGACGAAGGATACTCCATCATTGGACTTGCAAATAGTCTTGAGGGCTCGATTTGTATTGGTCAATTTACTGTACAGCTCGTCATCATCATTCATTTGCGTTAAGATGGATGTGATGGTCACTCGATCTGTTTTTACCTTGAGGTTACAAATCAGCTGCCTATACTTGGCTAGAAGATCTTCCGACCTTGTCCTTTTAAAATCCTTGGTGCCAGCATGGAAGATTATTTGTGTCTACCGGCTGGAAACTCCAACTTCTGCAAGGTCACCTCTGATCTTTTTAATCATGCACCGGGCTTGCAAATAACCCGCCTTCTTGCCTAACACCTATGAGCAAATTCAACCGCCTGGTGTCGGACGATAGAGTCACCTAGGACAAGTGTCTCCATTTCGTCGTCCAGGTCAGTGAACTTCTCACTAGTGCTCCACGTTGGCATCACAAACGCGGGCCGGTTCACGAAGGTGAACCTGACGTGGGCTTAGGGATGGATGCGTGCTGCCGTTGCAGACTCCTACCTAGGACGTCACGGTAATGGACAGGGTAAAACCACCAAAACTCCTCAGTGATCTAGCTTGGTCCCCCCGTTCAATCCTCTCCTGGCATGCCTCTCCATCCAGCTGTAAAGCATGGATTACCAATGCGGGAACTTTTACTAGTTTCTACGTCTGTTCCGCCAGGCCCTTACTAGCCTTCTCCATATCAGAACGTGAGTTTTTACTGAGGTTTGCCGTGAAAGTCTGAAAACCATGCTAACTAGCAAGGCCCTTTTGGACCTTACACACCTCAGCTCTCACCTCCGCAACCGACTCACAGGGCCTCCCAATCTCCTCTCGCATCACCACGCACTCACCTACGACAGCACGCAGCTGCTCGTCAAGGATAGAAACATTCGGCGAAAGAATCCCGTCCTCTCCGCCTTCGTCGTCGTCTCTCCTCCGCAGGCCATGGGAGGTTTCCAGGACCTGCTCAAGCCTGTCATCCAACTTGGGGCATCGGCAGACGAGGCGCTTCTTTTCCTGCTCGAGGTTCCTGGAGACGCTCCTGCTCATCCTGGCGAAGCAGACCGAGCAGTCCGCAAGAGAAGGAGGCATCCTAAGACGTCTTTCGGGTATTCTTGGCCCTCTTTCTCACAGGCGCAGTTTATTACTCCCTTAGCTTATTAGTTTCAATATTAATTCTAATAATAATTTTATTATATATTAGCTCACTTGGTCATCGTCTGTGTATGTATGTATGTACGTGTATAGGTGTGTGTACGTATGTGCATGTGTATGTTCAAGAGTATGTACGTGTACATGAGTTAAAAAATATATATATATATAGATTCAATAAAATTTCAAAATTCATAAATTCAATAAAATTTCAATTATTTTTGACGCCCGGACTTCAATAGTCAAGTTATCACTTGAATGGACAGACTTGGCTATGTCTGGGCGTCGAAAAAATGTGAATTTATATTGAATTTTTGTATTTCAAAATTGTATTGAATTTTAAATTTTGTTATATTTTTTTAACTTAACATACGCTTGTCCATACACATGCACATGCGTACACACCTCTATACACGTGCATACATACAAACATACATACACGGATGATGACCAAGGCGAGCGATGATAGGCCAAGATTGGAGTCAGTGTTACGTGAGTGCACGTGAAGCAGGACAGCTCATCCTCAAATAGACAAGAAGGAATGTTCACGTGGCAAAAATTAGTTTGCGTGTTTTGGAAGAAGAAATCCCCGAAGATGATATGAGTCGGAACGAACAGAAATTGACAAGTGTTGGAAATAACAGTTATCTCAGAATGGGTTATACAAGAATCAGAAGAGTGGGAGATACCACTCATTCATGGATGAAGGAAAATGGAAGTCGGCTTTGGGTAACTAAAGTCGACGGGTTACAGTCGTATGAAACAAAGTTCAAGGGAAATAAGAAAGCAAATCTTGAAATTTATATGTTCCAAGTGTAAAAAGGCTGAGTTAGTTGGAAATAAATTTTACCTAATAACCAAAGAAAATCTGGAACGTATGCAACAATTCCTCGATGATGATGATCAGAATGACTTGAGTTGGAGAAGTTTTGAATAATCAAGGCTCAAGAAGTAGAAGCATTACATTTGTGGACTCATGGGAACGGAACAGCCTTCGGTATTCGCATCAATGATATGCTGGAGTATATAAAGGATTTTGAGAGGAAACCAAAACATCGTGATGATGGGTACGGTTGGTTGTACGAACCATGCTGTTGCAAATCAAAAGAAATGAGATAGAAAGTATTGTTCAATCCAGCAAAGTCTGAAATTAATAGTAATAAATACTAATAAAACTATATAAATACTAAATCACTTGTTTATACTTTCCTAAAACTCAAAGGTCAAGCGATGAATTGCAAACATCGTATCCGTCGGAGGTTAACATCTAATTGTCAAAGTTTGTAGAAGAATGTGTTTCACGCATTGCCATAAACCTATCTCGGGGTAAATGCTATATCTGTGTGACAGAATGGTAGAATATAATCCAGAGTCCGATCAGATCTTGTCCAGTCAAGATTGTAATTCTGTTGTGGAAGTATGGGTTATAGCTTGAGACGTCGTTTGATAGAAAGTAATGGGGTGATAGGGGTATGTGAACTTTGTCAGAAAGAAAAAAAAATGAATTAGCATAAATCCACAAGTTATGTATGGCGATGTCTGAAACGAAGTCATCGTGATGAGTATGAAAATTACAGGAAAGAAAAGGCAAATCAACTGTGCAAGTCGTCAAAGGATGTAGTGCCAGGAGCTATCGAAGGAAAATAAGAAAACATAGTGTGAGACCTTGTGACCGTTTGTATGATGATGTAAACAAATATGAATTACTTGTAACATTCAATCCATCTAAAATTGAAAACCTGACCTCTCTGCTAACTCATTTGAGTCGAGAGTGACCGCGAAGTAGAACGAATTAGGTGAAAGTTTTATTCAGAACCGAGTGGAGGGATTATATGAATATAACAATGATTGAATACCTTACATAAGGTCAGGTTAGATTAGGGTAGGTTAGTTTTTTGATGGGTGTGAATAACATCTGAAAGTGATTTAGAATTGTACCAAATCAAAATCAAGAATTAAATTAAAATAGCTATAACATTCACACAACGATGTAATTACCTATGAAATAATGAATGAAACTTGCTAGATCAAAATTGGAAGTGTGAATCAAAACTGCAAAGGATAGATAGAATATGAAATACTTGTAACCATCAAACCATCTAAGATCGAAAATCTGCCCTCTCTGCCAACTAATATGGACCGTGAGTGACCATGAAGTAGAAAGAATGAGGTGTAAGTTTTATTAAGAACCGTGTAGGGGGCTCATATGTAATATCGATACCTGCATACCGTACATAAGTTAGGTTAGGTACCATACATAAGGTCATGTTTGGTTTGGTTAGATTAGGTTCTTGAAAAGTGGGAATAACATATAAAAGTGATTTTGAATTGTATCAAATCAAAATCAAACAAGTGGAAATATTCGTTTTGCATTATACATATATCATTGACTGATTCCCCGTACATAAGTTAGGTTAGGTTAGGTTAGAACGATTAATTCTTACAACGTTACATACCATGAAGCTGATGCACATTAAATATCTTGTAACAAAATCACTAGGAATTGTTCTGATGGAAAAAAGCTACAGATGTTAACCGATCCTGTATACGCATACAAAAATGTGTGTGTGTGTGTGTTTGTGTGTGAGTAGGTCTACATTATGCCGACATCAACTGTGAATACGCCTGCATTATACCAGCATATGCCAAAATATGTCGCCATATGGCGGTATCAACCGTGTATGTTCATGTTAAAGTAGATATAAAAATTGGAATCAGATTTATTCTCAATTAGTTAACGGTCTGCTTTTGTTGAAGAAGGATGGCGCCAAGTTTTTCTCTGTGGATGCAACGGGTGTATTGATGGAACATAATAATCCGGACCTAGGTGTTAAAAATAGTGATATAGACAGTGCTCAACGGGGTATGAACAGAATAGTAAGAGCGATGTCATTAACAACCAAACGTGGAACGTATAATGATCAGGTGGAACGGAGGCAGTACACCCAAACCTTAGACGAAATGGAATATAATGAAAATATAAAAGAAACGTGGGATACTCTAAGTGGAATGGATACCACAGACAGTGATATTGAAACGTGTGATAGTGATACCGAGGAGATGTCATGTGGAGAAAAAACTGCTAAACTTGAAGGAAACTGAATTATCAAATGGGGTAATGAAAGGGTATCATTTATAAGAAGTGTAAAATTATACAATAAAATCAAATGTTTATCTGACTTTGTTTGAAAATTGTTGACAATGAAACATGAGGAGAGTAATTTTATTGTATAATTTTACACTTCTTATACAAGATGCCCTTTCATTACCCCATTTGATTAATCGGTTTTCTTCAACTTTAGCAGTTTTTTTTCACATGACATCTCCTCGGTATCACTATCACACGTTTCAATATCACTGTCACTGGTATCCATTTCACCCGATCTTTATGCGTTCCATTTTTGGTTGTTACTGGCATCGCTCTTTCTTTTCTGCTCGCACCCTGTTGAACACTGCCTATATCGTTATTTTGGAAACCCCGGTCTGTTTAGATATGTTCTACCAATACACCTAGCGCGTCCTTAGAACTTGTACTTTCTCGTCCTTTCATTGGAGTATCGTATACAAGATACTGCTGACCTTTGAGATGTTGCCATAACCTGAACGTCGATGTTGATTTGCTTAATTTTATCTCTGCAGTGCAAATAGCACATACCCCCTCATTATCCTTTTCGGTAAAATATTTCCATATCA
Source organism: Gammarus roeselii (assembly GCA_016164225.1). Taxonomy (NCBI): domain Eukaryota; kingdom Metazoa; phylum Arthropoda; class Malacostraca; order Amphipoda; family Gammaridae; genus Gammarus; species Gammarus roeselii. Next base: position 4,674 of record SDVV010007994.1, on the reverse strand, counting down.
AACTTGGCGACATCCTTTTACCGCAGAACCTTAAGTAATTAAATTGACCACAGGAGTAATTGTCTTGACTTATAAAGACATAGTCATTACAATGACCGAGTTACAGAGGAACTAAGTCGGACACACAATGTAATTAGATAGTTCCAAACCATTACATTGTCCCAGGGCATATTCCGTGAGCCCCAAAAGTAATTAAAGAGCCACAAATGTAATTAAATGGACCCAAATTACAATGCTAGAGTTATATGGTGACTAAGTCGGTCACACTTTGTAATTATACACTTCTAACCATTACATTGTTCCAGGGCATATTCCGTGAGACATACGTTAGTTCTAGGGGTTCGGTATTTCAAGACAGGCTCCACAATAGTATATACATTATTAAACTCATTGGCAACAACTAATGGGCCTGATATGATTGCATTATCTTATGTTAATGAAGCCTGGCGAGTTTGACTTATTCCGGATCAGACGGTTTATAGTTTTTCATGTTTTTCAAGCGTGCTATTACAAAACTGGATCAGATCATGATAATACAACGTCTTGGCTTCTATAATAGCAGCATACAGCGGGTTCTCCTAGCGCCTGCACTTATCCTTGTTAAGCGGATTATTCACGGGCGAGGTTGTTGGGCCGGTGCTAAGCAGCTTACATGTAGAGCAGCTGATAGATCTTGGACATCCCTCTTCATGACTACCAGTCTGCAATCGGACTAAAGCTGAAAATATCCCTTTGCCGAGGCTTGTGCTTCTGGTTTAAGGGTCAAACAATGAGGGTCAAACAACCAAGCAATGCCATCGAAATCAGGCCCGCAATCAAACATTTGAGCCGCCACACCAAAACGGTGCCTTACCAGGCCTTCCGTATTTTTTAGTCACCTCGGGAAACGACTAATCCATATCCTTTTCACAGCTCAAACGCTCCCTTTACCATTTGTTTCGGCCTCGTCTATTTCTCCAGCAGTGGTGGAGGGCTTACATTGCTTAGTGTTCATAGAACACACGCTACTCTGCTTAGGGGCCGAGTGCATCAGAAACGCGAGGAGTTTTGAGGCGCGGCTGGATTTGATACGGAGTTGCTACTCTAAGCTATTAAAGGAAAAATAACAGCAATAATATCAATTTATGTTTGACTGGTGTCACAATATACTTTGAAGTCGACGTTTTTTGAAAAAATCCCATGTGCTCTGCTTGACCGACACACGTGATCATATTCTGAACTAATCAGTACATTTATATTAAAATATTATAAACACATCTGAAAAAGATTGAATTAAACAAAAATGTTGAGTAACATTTGTTTTTGTTAAGATGTTCCACTGGAAACTCACTTCCATCTTCTTCACCATACATGGTGTCCATCAAAATGGCTTCCCTGATGATACAAGACTGATACCTTGCTTCACAATCAGTCCAGTTGAATTAACAAAATGATAATATACGAACAATGCACCAAACCAGTTTCCTTTCGTCTAACCTAGGGGAATTTTCTTCCTTACGTAGCAGGATCTTGCTGTAAAGAAGGCGCGAAGAGGAACGTGACTTATCAGACCCGAATCGGCAAGGCGAACAGCAATGGGTTTGATGGCTACTCCAGCTCGTGAGAGAGTCAATCTACATAATCTAGCCGGCTTATCGAAAGCCTCGGTAAAGATAAGCGCCAAATACGACCTACATCGTGTTTTTTTTAGGGGCCCAAGGCTCCAAAAATATGCCTTCAACATTTATATCCTAAGGCCCCCAAAGTTAGGGTAACATCCAACCATACTACTGCAGCCTCCTGCCCTTCTTTGGAGTGTGTGATTATGAGGGAAAAGATCTTATTGGGTATTTTCATGATTAACAATAATGTACCAAATAAACTGTTTCTGGTCTGTACAATAAATGACATCGGGCACTTTGTACTTATCTCAAAGAATATTGCCGGAGTGGGATTTGATAAAGAGAATGTTAATTCAAGTTGACTTAATAAAGAATTATTGACGAAACGATACCTACATTTATGAAACCAGATGTATTTTAAGAAACATGTTGATCATTGGACGCGATGATAGCGAAGAATGTGTTTTGAGGAACGTGTATCATAATAAATCTATTACCTTTTTTTAGACTATTTACAAATGAAACTCAATTGGAACAGTTTCCTTCAAGTCGTAAGACGTGTAAGCAGATTACCATTTACATGTTTATCAAGTTTTACATATTGAATTGCAAGAATTTGTTGTTGACCGTCGATATTTCCTTCCAGACCAACGCAACAAATTATCAACTTTCCTGGTGTACAATCGTCTGCCAACTCACATGGAGGAGCGCTCATAATAGAGCTGCATAATTTTCATTCTATTGCAATCCTTATCAGTAGCCTTCATAATTAAATCTCAGCCACAAACATTTTACAAAGAGATAACACACATCTGAGCCCCAAATATTTACAGAGAAAGCAGTTTCGTTTAGATTTATCATCCTGACCGTTTGTCGTTACTTTGCTTATTTTAACCATCACAACTTGATTATAATGAGGCTGCCATGTATTTTCCTTCTGAAATACACACCAGCTCTATTGAGAGCCCAATGGAGCCTGCCTGTACTGGACGCTATCGAATTTCGTAATAGACAAACTCAACCGTTTGTCATAGGAGAAAAACAAGCTTATTAATTTAAATAAGAGCAGAAAGAGCCTTCAGTGTCTAGACAAAATTTCGCTACCATTTATATGTTATATCATTTTTTTGCGTGCGACCCGAGCCCTGCTGTCAAAAGAGTACGACAGAAGTTGGGTAGGCGGCTGCTGGAACAATAGAGAAGTAGTGGCCCTTAAATAAACCGGCTAGGCTCCAACACGAATTATATAATTGAACACGATACCCTTTGGAAAATGTAATTAAGTCAATCTCAGCCTTTTACTTAGTCCTAAGACTGATATATTGGTACGGATGAGTAAGCTTACAGTCGCGAAAACACGATCTAACATGGAAGGCTTACTTCAATCAATTTTTCGTCTATCACATGAAGCCTATGACGAACATATCATTACAGTTTAACGAGGTAGCGTTACTGATAGCTCAGGATGTATCCCCGGTCCTGAAGTGCATACATACGGCATTGGATTATAAAATTAGTATCGTCTAACTACTTTTGCCTGCGATCTAGTGACTTACAATCTGTGAAAAGTGCTAAAGTGCTACCTTGATATGAACTAAAAACGATCACATGTCAAAATATTTTGACATTTATATCGTTCGTTCAATTGATGGGCATCAAAGCAAAATTCAATATTCCGGCTGGAACATAAGTTCGTACGTGATATCACAAGTTGAAATTTCACTGAGAAAAAAATCAAGTTATAAATACATGCATCATAAATACCGAAATGTTGTAAAACGCCACACTAACCTTGCAATAAATTTTGATGTCCTACGTTTTGAGAGCAATCAACCGATTGGCATCGCACACATTTTTGATGAAAATGCAGCTTATAGCTTACATTTTAATACTTTTGAATGGGCATTGACCGCATTCGTTTTGGATAATAAGTTTTGATTTCAAGCCGCTGAATGTCTGCACTTCCTACAGAGATCAGTATCAGCAGCAAGTCCTGACTGCTGGTTTACCCACTCTGTGACAAATAGTGGCCGGGTCCACTCCCCCCATCCGAACACATACGCCCATCCAGGCTCTAAGCGAGTGAATGAATGGAAGGAGTAAAAAGCAGTAGAGCGCATCGGGGCTAAGTTTCATACATTCATAATCAATCTTCACTCACGCCTACTCATGCACACTCTTGGGCAACCTCCACACTGATTCCCAACCAAAGCCATTCATCCAAGAAAAATTTATGTCTTCCTCTAGGCCTGTAATCACTCAACTCTGTGTTCATTGTCCATTTAACCCACCTTCCATTATCCATCCTCACCATGTGTCCGAATCACTTGAATCTATTTGGTCCTTCAATTCCCTCAGCATCACAGTTCTAATCGAACGTCATTATTTATCCACTTCTTCAGCATCACTCCTAATAAAAACCCTCAAAACTGTTTTCTCGAAAATATCCCCTCTTCTTTCTTTCACTCATGACCCCCACGTTCCAGTCGCGTAGAGCATAGTTTCGGCAACTTTTCCTCAGTGTCGTGAAAACTCATCACTGTAGTTCTGCATTCTCCACGTCAGTGATCAGGTCTATTCCAACATACGCTGATTTAACTCTCATATTCATTCAACGAACATTTCATACCATACTTTTACCAGCATTAACTCGAAACTTCCTCCTCTTACACACTCTTCGGAAATCCAACACCTAACTGAACAACTTCTTAACCTATTCTGCCACAAGTGCGTATCATCCGGATACAGTAGCTGACTCAACTTCGAACTCAGCTATTCTGCTTCACCTCCTTGACCACTCTATCCTTGTAGAGGTTGAACAGCAGAGTAGACAGAACGAAACCTTTTCTCAGTCTTTCTCCCTTTGGGCATTAAACACTCACCTGCTTCTACTCTGACACATGCTCTGCTGCCAATATAGATGTTCTGGATCGTTTCCTACGAATTTCCGCCCACTCCAAAAGCAGCACCCTCCATCCTTACAGTTTGAAACCCTTCCTTTGATCCACACACAGTACAGTCGTTGCATTTTTTTCGACCACCTCTGGCTTTATACAGCGGAACAATGCAAGCA
>SDVV010007993.1:0-17447 GCA_016164225.1 Gammarus roeselii | reverse complement strand
AGAGCTCAGTTTGCCCGTGTGGCCGCTGACGTATTAATCTTGATGCTACCTGTACGCACTAGGGTGCGTACATATCTCACTTAATGTTTGAAAAGATTGGAAGCGGAGGTCCGTTTCGAGTAAGCGTTTTTTCTTTTGCGCACCAGCGTGCGTCTGTTATTGCTAAAACGTTCACTTTTTTCTAACGTTGAAAGCGTTGTTTTGTTTTTTCCTCGCGCACTTAGGCGTGCGAGCCTGCTTTAATCAATGATCGTCGAGCCCTACGGGGGAGCCTATTATGACTCACGTTGAGGCTCTGGTGGAAATGAGGCTCAAATCAAATCAAATCAGAGCAGCGTCAAAATCAACCATTCTCCACTCACGCTTGTTCATTGCACGCTCTCTCGCCACCTCCACATTCATGTCTCTCCTTCCTAACGCCTACTTCACACCATCCGTCCACCCAAACTTCGGTCTACCTCTAGGCCTGCGACCACTCGCCTCCGCATTCATCAACCTTTTAACCAATCTTCCTTCATCCATCCTCTCCATGTGCCCGGACCATCTCAGAACACGCGAATCAACTCTGTTCTCCAACTTCTTCACCATTCCTGTTCTGATTCGATCCACGTCGTTGGTGATCCGGTCTCTCAGCGTTACTCCAGCCATGCTCCTCAAACATTTCATCTCGAAAACATTCAGCCGTCTTCTCTCCTCTGCTCTCACCTCCCAAGTCTCAGCTCCGTAGAGCACAGTTGGGGCAACAACACCCTCATACAGCCCTCTCTTTGCTTCTATCCCCAACGTCCTACAGCTCATCACACTCTTCATTGCACCCAACACTTTACACCCCTTCTTCACTCGCGCCTTCACTTCAGTTTCCACTAGTTCGCTCATCTCCATATGGGAGCCCAGATACTTAAAACACCGAACTTCCTACGCGATTTCCGCGTAGGAAGAATGAATGGCGCCTCCGTCTGAAAGAATTTGGATAAGGTCGCTCGGGGCACCCCTGGATACGTCGGATTTCCCCCCCACTTGGTGTTTCGGGTTACACTGTTGACTTATTGGGTCCAGCTTTCTTGTTTCTACTCCACTTTTAGTTTGTGGAATACGATAACAGCCTTTTTCCACGCTATTTGGTTCTTGAGAGACCGTGCTCGACGGAAGGCCGTGTACAGCCTTTCACGCCTGTCTCTTGCTTCTTGTACCTCCGGGCACCCCCATGGGTTGGGGGAAAAGTTGATGGTGAATATTGACGGATGCATGTGGCAGCTGCAGAAGTCAGCGGAACACCCAAACCAAAACTGTGCTCATAAATTTTATTATGCGGCCGGAGGAGTGCCAAGTCCTCTATCAAAGGTTGAACTACACTAACTAGGCTAACCGATAGTTCAACCTAAGGCTCCTGCGGACTCATTCCCGAAGAAGATAAGTGCGAGAAAATTCTTACACACTTTCCCATACGCTCACAGGTATACAAAATTGTCTTGAAATAACAAGTGCAACTTGAGTGTGTCTGGAAAAAATTTATTTAAATAAAACACATGTTATATCAATAGTTTATTAGCTTCAGCATAATGTGAAATTTATGAAAGTGAAACTTCAGATTCCCAATGCAAATTGTTCCCTCACAATGACGACTGGGCATTCCTGGTCCACGTATCTTTTGACTTGAACTTTCATTCGAATCTTATTCTTGAAGTCATTTGACACAAACAATTATCATACATTATAATAAAATTTGAGTACTAGTAAGTCATTATGAACAAAATAGGATCAATTAATAGATGGATTAACTTTAGTGAGCTACGCATAATATATTGAAAAGTAAATGAAAGATAGTCGAAAGAAAGCAAAAGATAATACGATGCGGAGTTTTTGAACTTCTGACCGTCTCAGCGGACGGGCTTTAGGAGACAGTATTGTAGCGACACTCAATGGTTGAAGACACACTCATGCCATTTCCGTCTCTGCTTTGTCCTTGGTTGGGCCAGAAAAGGGCAAAATGTTCCAAATCGCTAAGCTAGCAAACAAAGAAATCAGTCACGTGCATGACAACACACTGTGGTAGTATATTATAGGTTAACTAGATATAATGTGAAGGAACTTAAAGTACAATACCTGAAAATAGACGACCCACACCTATAAACACTGCTAAATAAATCCATAGAAACTCGGAGTGGGAGACTGCATGGTAGCCAAACAGTTATACGTAGGTAAAATCATGTTCCCTATACAAAAAGCTTATTGTATTTTACATGTTTATATAAAAGCTAATATATCTATAAATAAAATCAGCAGTAATCATTACAGTTGTCACGAATTTATACAGCTCTTTTCCTAGGCGCAATTGGTGCACACTGTATGATGATAAGCAATGGTTCTGGTATACTACAAAGTAACTAGCAACAAATTACTCTCACCCAAAATAGCGGAGCAGTACTTCTACCTTGGAAAGAGCTTGAATAGCAAATATATACAGCCAGTGCTCAGAATAATTTCTTAACAGCATTTCACTCTTGCACTTACACTCCAGAAACGCACTAAGATGAAACATCACTTCATAACAAGTCATCGCTGCAGCTTCCAGTAGGAGTGACCGGTAGGAAACGATGGAGTAATTAGGAAACTAGCGTCCACCAAGAAAGTATCAAGTCTGGTGTCTGACAAAATGGAATAAAGCGACACTGCGGACTCCAAATTTGACAACAACAGACAAGTTTCATTGACTGGACAAACGGACTCTAAACGTATTAATAGTAGGATACCATGCAAACGCCGCAAGGAGTTCAAGCACAGTGTTCTATAGCTAGAAATGACCAGTATCCGAATGCAAGGTAAACCTATTCACCGTAAGTAGAGGCGTAATATAAAGCTAAGCACAACACGATAATTGGGATACCACTGCGTGCTGCCGTAATGGTGGACTCAAACTTGTGTCACAATAGAAGAATTGCTCAGTTGATGGCTTGTTGACATTCGCTGTTGCTAGCAAAGTGCTCTCTGGTGACTAAAAGTAACAAGTTCAAGAGTCTCCTACGTATAAAAAAGGGGAAACCCTAATACAATTGGCGGCTTCATCCCTTACAATTCGCAAATAATCATCTGCAAAAATTGAATCAATTTTGACACGGTGAGGAACAATTCGACAAATATTACAGCAAAACTTTATAAGCATGCGTGATGATAAGATTTTTTACTTCTGCAGAGCTAGAAATTACTAAATTTTATTTAATCTCGAGTCCAGCATTAATTTAACCAACTAACCTGTATAATTTTTATCCCTATTTTCACAGCATAGCAGCAATACCACCGAATGCAGCTACCGCTACCGGCAGCAACGCAGATATTGCTTCGATGAGAACAGCCACGCAACTACACTTGCCCCATCACCAGCAGCAGCACGAGTGGTACCTCAAAGGGCGGGTTTGGAGGGAATAAGAAGGACGGCTCAGGCAAGCGGGGGAGACGCGGGGCCGGGCGATGAATGCTCAGTGTCATTAAAGAAGTGGCTAGTGCTCACGGTGCACTCAAGAAGTGGCTAGTGCTCACGGTGCACTCAAGAAGTGGCTAGTGCTCACGGTGCACTCAAGAAGTGGCTAATGCTCACGGTGCACTCAAGAAGTGGCTAGTGCTCACGGTGCATTCAAGAAGTAGCTAGTGCTCACGGTGCACTCAAGAAGTGGCTAGTGCTCACGATGCACTCAAGAAGTGGCTAGTGCTCACGGTGCACTCAAGAAGTGGCTAGTATTCACAGTGCATTCAAGAAGTAGCTAGATCTCACGGTGCACTCATTAAGGGGCTAGTGCACGCGGTGCACTCATTACAGACTGTTTAGTAATTTACGTACTTTTCAGAGGTTACTGTTATTGGCGTACTTCTTGAAAAGTGGCTTGTGCTCAAGGTGCACCTACTACGAAATGGCTCGTGCTCTCAGTTCACTCATCAAGGAGTGGGAGGCGGTCTCGGTACACCTATGGAGTAGCTGGTGCAATAATTACAACTTGGCTAGTGCTGACGCTGGACCCATCAAGTAGTGGCTAGTGATAACGGGTGCTCATGAAGGAGTGGATAGTGCTCTCGATGCACTCATTTAGCGCACTCGTTAAGAAGAGATCAGCACTTACGATGCGGTCATCGAGAAAAACTAGCTAGTACTCACAGTGTGCGCATTAGTAAGCTGGCTTGTACCCTGAGTGCACTGAATAAAGTGTTGCCGGTGCTTACGTGGGCTCAAAGGAGAGTGGCTAGTGCTCACAGTGCAGGAATGTAAAAGTGGATAATGCTCACGGCAGGCTCTTGAAAAAGTGACTATCACGTAGTTAAGTCGTTAAGGAACAGCCAGTGCTCCAGTGTTCTCATCTAGGAATTGCTAGTGCTCACGTTGCTCCCATGCCACACCAACTAAGAGTCGACACAACGCAGCGAGAGGACACAAAAGTCGGACCATAGGATCTTTACGAACGCACGCAAATCGTTAGCTCAATTGGGTACAAATCTGGACCATAAGTGATCCCCAATGCATTAATCTTTCAGCTATAGTCACATCGTCTGATTCAAGAATAGGTTAGAATGTGAAGTTTTCAAGCCATTGTCTTTTCATGTGGCTGCAAGGAATTACTAATAACGAGAATTATAGCAGAGCACAGAGGTGAGGGTAGGTCGATGATGAGAATATGGAAACGCTGGATGTTAAGCGAAATGGATGTCCTGTTCAAACATTATTGACTGGAATAACAAGCCGACACCAATTGCACATGATGTCCGTGAGCTAAATGATAATGAACAAGTTATTGTGTTTTCTAGGGACAGTCTCAAGGACAGCGCTGAAAACCCAGGCATCGATGAATTTAGGTTCGTGTTTTTTAGTGCAATGAATGGATGTAGCTACATATGTAATGTCAGATTTGAAATTCGGTTAGTTGACGAGTACAACATCAGGCTTATAAATATTCCATGACTGACCGAGGAATTGACGCGGTTTGGTAGATTCATTTGTTTATTATTTAATCGAAACCTTGGCACTCTAATCTGTTCAATCGAGAGCAACAAATTACAGTTGGGTTCAGTGTTGGCATTGTGTGACAGTATTGTGAGCAAGAGGCCGCAGTGTCCGGTGCCAGCAAGGCTTTTCCCCGCTACCTTATTGGTAAAGCACTAAATAAAGTTAGACTATGCACCCTTGAAGGCTTGCATAGCGTGCGTAGTGAGGACATTCTCCCATCAAATGCTGCTCCGGGACCACACTAACGGGGCGCGTCCCTAAACGGAAACAATATCACAAAGCTAATGAGCAAATGGATAGCAAAATGCAAAAATCTCCCTACTGCTAATATTATTTCTTTTCACTTATGAGTATGAGACGCCATCACTAGAAAAGCTTTGTACAAATGCATCCTACACCAAACGCACAAAATGTTCCCGTTTTTACCAACTGGAGGGTCACTAGCCCAAAGTACACGCGGCCTTAGCTTCTTAACAAAAAGAATGTTTAGTACAATAACTGGGAATGGGATCTTAGAGTTGAGTAATTTTCAAACTACTTTTTTAAAGATAATTACACCAGTGAAGTAAATAAAGCTCATTCTTATTAAAACAATAAACATGTGTTTGCACTTGTTACCAACACGCCTTGCGTTGCTGCCAAAGACTAAACGACTAGCAGTTCTATAATAATCTAGTCTAGAATAGCACACTATTTCCCAGCTCTGCAATGGTGGCCAACTTGACACAAACCATCGCAGCTGACTCACTGTCACAGCCCCAAGCGCCTTAGCTACATTAATTTATGTACCTGATCAATGAATGATTCTTAGACGCTGAGCTTTAAAACGTTCTCTGATGCCGTGCAGGCCCGGCCTATAATTTATGTTCTAACTGTGGCACGTTAAGATGACGTTCCTTAGTGGCAGAACACGCCAAATTGTCTCATTGTTGCAGTAAATAATATGTTCTGTTAACTTCACCAAGGCTCATAACAGCATTACAAGAAAGGAATGAAATCTAGATATCTCAAAATGCACACCTTCGCATGAATGGTATGTACAGAGTAATGGCTAAGTCTTGTAACATAAATATTTAGCAATACAAGTCATTTGCTTTAAACTAGTAAATGGAATGTAGGTATCAATAACAATTCTTTACAATATAATTTCAATGTAATGAGTATCGCATACAGTCAGTGAGGCATGGAGCTCTAGGCATGTGGTTTAAGCAGGAAGTCAGTAGCGCTGCTGGAATTCGTGGTGCCATCTGTTGAAGTCAATGTGGAACACCACAATGGAGCCAGTAGCGAGGCCGGCCATAAGAAACCTGCAGACGGAACACAAATAACTTTATTATATGTAGCTATATACAAGCTGCAGTGCTGGTTACAATACTGTATTAAGATACATTGTATAAATCCCGTCCCATTTCAGTCGCTGAAATTGGACAAACTACTCTGAGAATGTATCTATATACTGTGATTCGCCTGGCATTGAGCAGCTGCCAATGAGAGTGCCTCGATCGACTGCACATAACCGTAAAATTTTCTTCAAACAAATATCCACCGATGAAAATCAGCAAGCTGCTTACTGTGTTACTATTTATCAAACTGTTAAAAGTGTCAGTACATGATAAATTAATCAAGATATTTATAAAAAAGAGAAAATGGGGAGCACTGAGATTACCACCATGATTGGGGCCCTAAGTGTGATTGGTCAAGATGCTGTAGCTAGGGACATTTCGGATATACTTCGTCCGATTGTCTGGAGACGAAATCGGACTGAGTAATTAGGAAGAGTATCTAGATACAGAATCTTGCACAACACTGGGGACCCCCTGTGAGGTTTCACGAGCAGAACCCAGGACTTGCCTCTGGTCGTGTGATAGCGCCAGCGACCGCACGGGGGCGTCGCAAGTTGGGAAGGCGTAGAGCAGCGCCAGAGAGAAAGTGCGCCACACCTCGACGATGCCCTTGTCGCCGCCCGTCATCATGTATTCTCCATCACGACTCAGGATAACGCACTGCACGAGATGTCTTTTGTGTTAGATTGAATGCCTATCTAATCGTTTTTGTGAACAGTGAGTCTAATTTACAAATCAGCTTCATTCATTCTGCACTTGTATTTAACTACTTAGCACATGTGATCAAACCTAGGTGCTTCTACTTATCGCATCATTCCTGGTCAAATAATTTTCGCAGCGAAGACCTTTTGATGTTGTTTGTCTATTATCTAAACCTTCTCACCCTCATCATCCCGACCTTTGCTGAAGCGCAACCTAACCCTTCCGCATCCCGACCTGCGCGCTTGTTAACCAACCCAACTTAGTACAATAACATGTGAACGGTATTTTATATGGGAATGATCTCTTATATGCATTTAGACAATCGTAACCTCTACCCAATCTTAACCTGTATGTTCCAGACCATTCTAATCTCCCTGACCTGTACGTTGTCCGTGTGCTGCTGGTGGCGAAGGCGGCAGCCGTTCATGGTGAACGCAGCCACGTGACCGCGTCCGTACACAGACACCACAAGACCCTCTCTGCTGAGGGCCAGGTGGCCGGGGGCACCATCCCCGCCCTCCAGGCAGCGAAGCAACTCCCCTCCAGTGGTGTGTACCAGGACAGGGCCGTCTGTGGAGAGGCGGTGGAGGTAGGTACGTTTGTGAACAGCACGATATCATCAGTATAATAGCTTCGGAATGTTTTCACATGAACTGTATTAGAGAGCAGGCACAGTTTTCAGTAACAAAACATAACTAGGAATAAAATACACTTTCTTGAAACATGTTCTTTCAACACATTTTCCGGAGCTGTCGTAAGCCTTACCTTGTGATCCAGATACCACTAAGCCAAGCTCTGCAGAGATGACAACTGCTGTCACTTCAGACTCGTGGCCAGTGAGGGTTGCGCGAGGGGTTGGAGAGTCGCCCTCACCCATGATCATCTAAGACAGTAGGAAACAGACGTAACGTTAATGCAAAAATAGCACAACAGCAGCGCTGTACAGTGTGCGAGACTTTTGTGTTCGTCCATGGTATTTTGAGCGTCTACAGGGGAAGTCACCTGTGTTCTCGCGTTCCAGTGCCACAGTAGCACCGTGCAGTCCTGTGAGCCCGAAGCGACGTAGCAGTCGCTGGTGATGTTACACTCGCTACGGCTGAGGCAGGTAACCACACCGTAGTGGCCGAACACGATCTGAACGATTTTGGCTGGAAAAAGACACGATGTCAATTGGTCGAGGTGAAAAAGTTGCAATCAAACGTAAATTTGAATCAACCACTCCCATGGCAATTTAATTCGCGAAAACTTGACTTGACCGCACAAGCTTGAACTTTTAAATCTCCTCGTCCATCATCCTAACTATGATCTTTAACGAACTATTTGTCATGTATTACATCAAAAGAAAACTAGATAATAAGTGCTAGGAAATACAATCAAGTCTGTACTGATGATTCTTGTCCAGCCACCTGTCTCTGTTGAGAACACCCTGAAGCTGTTGTCCCAGAAGCCGCACGCGATGATGAAGCGCGAGTCCACAGTGGTCACGAAGCAGTTGCTGCGCGTTCTGATCTTCTGACTGAAGTTGTCCCCGAGGTGACGTCGCATTTGCTGGGCGCTGCTACTGCCGCTGCTGCTCGAACTGCTGCCGGCGTTAATAGCTTGCTCTGCCGTTGATTAGACTAGGTTAGAGTGACAGGGATTTCGAGCTTTGCTCTGCAGTAGAAATGAAACAAAAATCAGCAATGAAACGGGGACAAAGCTAAGAAGTAGGATGGTTCAGTATCGCTTAATAGGCTAGAAGCTGCTACATTAATTATAAAAAAATGATGGACTACCTGGCGCATTATAACTAAATTATCGCACTATAGCAAGTTGGAAGTTGCAGCAGAAATAACAACTTCGCATAATCTCCTCGGCAAAAGTCGATGTCCTTGAATTTTAACTTACGAAGAACGGGGTCCATTGAGAGGGGCAGTAAGGCAGAAGGCGACTGAGTCCCTTCGCTGTAACTCGGACTTTGAACCGTCACTGAAACAAAAAATAAAACTAAATAATCACCGAAACAAAATTGTAGCAAGTATCTTAAACAAAAAGTTGGTTGTTTCTTAAACATCTTGATTTCAACAGTTGGTCTCCGAATCTGCAATAATGAGATACACAATATCACTTAATAACCTAGATATAGATAAAACTATTGATGTAGCAATACATTTTCTTAGAAGATATTTATAGCTCCGAGAGCGGATAGGTTAGTCGACAAGAACTTTCATCCGTGAGTATGGAGATCAAACTGAATTAAAATGTACTCTAAAGCACGTGGCTTAGGCGCCTAGCGACGCCTACTGACCAGCATAGTTGGAGTTCCAACGGTTGAGCGCGAACTGATGGTTGCTGGTGACAGTAAGGACGGAGGGCAGAGGCAGCTGAGGGTACGTGTTGGCAGAGATGTGGCACACCGGGGAGTTGCTTACGAACTTCATCACCATGCAAACGTCCTCGCACACGCCGGAGAACATCAACGGGCTCTGGTGGTGAAAAATAGCAGAGATAGAGAGATTGTTAATGTTCCTGACAAGCCTTGACACCCTAATCTAATCTACTGTTTCTGACAGAGATAGGACATATTTTTCGAAAATACTTGATTTACATATCCAACGAACCCAAATTCACACGTAATCACTGACGGCATCTTGACGTAGATCATATCAATCCTCCCGACAATGTCGGTCAAGATATATTCATCAGGTATCTACGTCTTTACAGTATATTAGAGTGACGAGGCTTTCTAACGCGATGAAGGCAGCGTCCTTCAGGCGCCGAATGTCAGCCAGCGCCAAGTGCTGCATCAAGCACTAGACAAATTTAGATTAGATTAGCGTAATTAGCTTGACTACTTTGTTAAGTCAGCGTCCTCCGCGCTGCGAATGTCAAGACTAGATGTACTGGAGTGAATCCTTGCAAATGTTTATGGTATGTACGGTGGCCACATGAGATACAGTAACTCCTAATGTGCTGAGGCTATCAGGTCTCAGCACTACCCGAGTAGCAACAAGGAGTGTTATCACTCAATCTACCGTGCTACAGAACGCCAAGGATTTGCCGTCGTCCTTAGGGAGCCGGAAGCAACGTACCCCACCACCCGCTGAAGGGGAAGATGAGGAAGTGACAGGAAAAGGGGATCCCATGCATGCGATCTACGCTCAGTGCAGGAAATCTTACACGTGAAAACAGCAAGAATGTTAGTAAGAAAAAGGAGGAAAGTCATAGAAAAAGGTTGCATGAAAGGAAGAGGGCAACTTGGCGCTATTAGCCACCCGAAAGGAGAAAATCTAGGACCGGTGTGAAACGACTGTTGGGATTGTGGTCATGCGGGAGAGAGATAAGGTACAGTAAATGTGAAGTAAACATAAAAGGCAAATAGAGGCAATAAGAGTTGAGTACATTCAGGATGGTGGAGAAAAGGAAAGATCGTGAAAAGCGAATGAGAGGAGAATCGGAAGTGAAATAAGGGTGTTCCCCCCCCCCCCCTGATTGGGCCGTGACTCCGAACGGACCGTAAGCCTACAGGTGCTTTGGGGGGCTCTTTGTCTATAGCTAGCAAACTACCAGCACACAACTAAGTGCCGTCTCACTCACGAGGTGCATGGCCGAAGAGCGGGGAGGATGAGGCTCCATCAGAAGCTGCGAGGGAGTTTGGCCGAAGTTGCGAATCTGGTTTTCCACAGCCTGAGAAAAAGGGTTTGGTAAGGGCATTGCGAGGGGATGCACTAGCAAGTCTTTCCAACAGTTCAAAAGTTCGCATCTAGTAACGAACACGGTTTTATGGAACCCTCTTGCAGACATCCCGATGTTTCACAATTAACCAATCATTCGTATCAATAATGTTCGCCGCTCTCTCCTCTCTCACCTCTCTCATTGTGGGGTCATTCAGGGAGTCCAGCTCCACGGCTCCTTCGTATGTAAGGTAGTAGAAGACGTTGCAGGCGCGCACAGCTTCTGGGCCGCGCTGCTTGTAACCGAAGATCAAGTCGATCCACTGGTGGAGCTGACATGAGACGAATTCGGACTCCAGCGCCTGCACGAGTAGGGTGTTAGGGACGATTGAGGGTGTGAAGTTGTGGCAAGGTCAGCAGTTTGCATTGCGGTGAATAATGAAGAATTGAAACGAAAACGATGATGTATGGTGAACAATCAGGGTGAGCTATGAGTAGTGCAGTGGAACATAACACAAAACGGAAACAATTAGCAACTATAACGTGTATGATTGAATAAATTTCCCAAATATTTTATAGCACCATCTGCAGATGATCATATTCAAATGTAAATTAAACTTTGTACCACGAACAAGTCGTTGTGAAAGCCAAAACACCCGGTTAAATTCTGACCATTTTGTTTATTCTGACGAACTCCTCAGCAGTTGAGGCCCAGGGAGGAAGGACGACGTCGTCTACTGGCCCCTCTTCGCTCAGTCCGAGCTTGTAGCCGCCCCAATTGCTGAACAGTTCGGGTAAGTAGTAGAACTCGGGGATCAGTTCCTGGAGTGGAAACAAAGATGAGATGCATTAAAATTACCTAGTAGAACTCGGGGATCAGTTCCTGGAGTGGCAACAAAGATGAGATACATTAAAATGCTACCTAAAGAAATAACTGCGCAAATATTGTTGAGGAATAATTTATTGGCCTATCACAGGACTCCTACAGTGAATCTTAAAAGGCCATTAAAAAGTTAAAGTGCGAAACGGCTGGCAGAAAACAAATGATATTGTAACAAAAAGCGCTGCTGGAAAAAACAAGCAATTTGCTTCGGAACACAGATATTCAATTGATGGGAATAGTGATGCGTAATTGACAGAATTAATAAAACGACATAAAATTCAGAGTAGTTTTTTCTACAACAGCGGGGAACATTAGGAGTTTTGACATTGACAGTATGAATGGTTGTTAGAGTATCTCAGTGACTCTCTAAGCAAGGGTCTCATGCTTTAGCCGATCGAATATGTCCCACGGTCCTACCTTGACGTCTGAGGTGTCACGTTGGCAGTTCTTCCAGGCGGTGGCGACGGAGGAGAACATTCTGTTGGGGTGGTCGAACTTGCCGCCTTGCAGGGCCAGGAACATCGTCGTGAAGGGCTCCTGAAGGAGGAACAGCGAAACATCAATACCCAAACAGTTACGAGAGATATCAAAAATAATAATCTACCAATTTCATAAAATAATTCAGATATGAAAGTAACCAGGCCCCATTAGTGTCGGACTGATTGAGTTCACGTTGGTGTCGGACATATTGGATTCACGTTGGTGTCGGACATATTGGATTCACGTTGGTGTCGGACATATCGAGTTCACATTGATGTGGGAAATATCGAGTTTACGTTGGTGTCGGACAGATTGAGTTCACATTGGTGTCGGACAGATTGAGTTCACATTGGTGTCGGACAGATTGAGTTCACATTGGTGTCGTTCACATTGGTGTCGTACAGATTGAGTTCACATTGGCGTCGGACATATCAAGTTAATTAACATTTGTGTCGGCCAGATTGAGTTCACATTGGTGTCACACATATTGAGTTCACATTGGTGTCGGACAGATTGAGTTCACATTGGTGTCGGATAGATTGAGTTCACATTGGTGTCGGACAGATTGAGTTCACATTGGTGTCACACAGATTGAGTTCACATTGGTGTCACACAGATTGAGTTCACATTGATTTCAGACTGATTCAGTTCACATTGGTGTCGAACAGATTGAGTTCACATTGGTGTCAGGCATATTGAGTTCACATTGGTGTCAGGCATATTGAGTTCACATTGGTGTCAGGCAGATTGAGTTCACATTGGTGTCAGGCAGATTGAGTTCACATTGGTGTCAGGCAGATTGAGTTCACATTGGTGTCTGATAGATTGAGTTCACATTGGTGTCGGACAGATTGAGTTCACATTGGTGTCGGACAGATTGAGTTCACATTGGTGTCGAACAGATTGAGTTCACATTGGTGTCGGACAGACTGAGTGTTTAGTTGCGACTTAATCCTGAAACACGACATCGTCCACCAAAGCGGAACGATCACGTCGTTCAGCATCATCTATTACTTGAAAAAAAGTATGATTTGGGAACAGCATTATTCACAATTACAATTAGAATTCTAAAAATCGGACTGTCAACACAGAGCGACCGTGGCAACGAATCTCAAGCTGGTGGACATAGTGGTGAAACGTCGAGACAAAATGATGTGGCACTGATGTCAGAGTTTGGAAACGCTTGCAACAACAACTTATGTTGAGCTGAGAGATATTGCAGCCAGTGGCACAAGGGTGGGTGAGGTTTGCGCCCCTGTGGACGAACCTATATCTCAGGTCCTCCTGAAGTTGACGTGACATCCATTCATATCAACAGCTTTTGAGCAATGTATGTCACAAAAGCTTTCATGATAACTTCATAATTTTAGGTGTCTTGGCAAGTTCGTGAAAGCGTTACAATGGACGGACGAACAGACAGACAGACAGGCAGAGAGAGAGAAAGACACTCAGACGGGTAGAATAAACACTTTTAGGAAACCTTTTCGAATGATCAAGGACACACGTCATTCCGCTGATTTTTTTTATATCAAGCACACACGTCATTCCGCTGAAAAAAAAATTGATGTGAAAACCAATATGTCTCCTCGCTGGGGCTGGGAGACATAAGAAGTAGAGTAAGTGAACGAAGGTTGTTCGCTGAACTCAGTGATGTCTCACTCGTGCTCCAGGCGACCGAGTGATTGGGCTGGCATCGGCACAATAACTTGAATGAATTCAAACACTGCAGCAAATATTGCTTACGGTCTACCAGTGAACGTCAAGGGTCAACATTCAAAAACCGTCGTGTAGCTACTTCAGAAGCATTAAAAAAATACACGGCTCTAGAATGTCGACAAAAAATGAAAAAAAAAGTGTTCGTATGTACTCTGCTTTTACACGTGATGGAGCAAGCACCCGCAGGCTGCAAAACACGTTTACGCCGATTTGAGGTATGCAGGAACATAAGCGTGTTATTACGATGGAACTGAGTCGTCATAAGGTGTACGACACTCACGAGACGGAGCATCCAATTGAGCGTGAAGGCGGAGGTGGAGTAGTGGGTGCCGTAGTGGAAGGGCGGGATCTGATCGTGCTCCCAACTGTTGTAGCGCTCTTCGAAGAAGGCGCGTCGGGACGGGTTCAGGGCACCAATTGGCTGAGGACAGACATAGCTTGTAAGACTTGCTCAGCATGGCTATTGCAGCTATCATAAGGAAACAAACGTCAAAGGTTCTGGTAAATTGATAGAAAACAAAGGGCGAAAGTGCTGGTAAATTGATAGAAAATAATGATAAAACTTCTAATCAATGAAGGTATGTTTATTACTTTTTGACTGAATCATGTTCAGTGAAAATTAAAATGGATTTCGCAACATTTCAATAGAAAGGCTACGGCAGATAAATTGTCTTACTTTTGAGAGGTCTCGGTAGTTGGAGGGCTGAGACAAGTCCAATTCTACGCTCTCATAGTTGGTGATAACCCACGGGAACACAGGATACTGATTCAGGTCGTTGTAGGTACGCCCTGAAAAGAACACGTTTAGTATAAAATGAAAATACATCCAGAGAATAGTGCAAAGGTGAATTAGTAGATAAATTTAACAAGATTGGGGTAGGAATAAATATCAAACGTAAAGCTCTTCTTCAAAAATCTAAATTGCACATTTGAACATGAAACAAACAAATTCCTCCTGATTGGGCACCAACTAATACAAATCAAAGAAAAAATAGGTTTATTCGAATTGCAAGAACAAGTGAATAAAAATGATTAGCTAAATTTGTTATGCTGCACCTAAGTTTGCAGAGGACTTAGGCATGATAGAAACAAATATATTATATACTGTGACAGATTATTCAAACCATAGACGTTTAGTACACTACAGAAACAATAAAAGGGACAATAACAAATACCATACGATCTGAATTTGATAGACTACCCATAAATTAAACTTGCACCTCTTCAAAGTGACGGGACCTCACCGGCAACAGTGTTGAGGAACATGAGGTACTCAAAGTTGGAGATCTCCCTCCTCTGCCACTTCTGCGTCATGTTGGCGGCCCTGAATAGCTGCCGTGGAGACATGAGGGAGGCTCGCCTCGTCTGCGGGATGCCGTACTTAATGCCCACTCCAACGCGGGGCAGGGCTTTGACCACGCGCCGCACCGTCGCAGCATCAGTGAACGCGAAGAATACGGACGCTGGGGGAGCAATGATAACGGGGAGGGTGAGGACTGGTGAAGAGGAAAGAGGAGAGTATTGGGGAAGACGGATGCAGAGGAGCAATGCCAACAGGTACAGTGAGAACTAGAATTTAGGAGAGGGTACTGAGAAAGACTGTCGTAGAGGGAACAATGATAACATGGAGAGTGAGGACTGGTAGCGAGGGAAAGACAAGGACAGAACATTGAAGAACACGGACGCTGGGAGAGCGATGATAACAGAAAGAGTGAGGAATGATAGAAAAGGTTGAAGAGAGCATTGGGGAAGCCCTGTCGTGTGTGTTCCATTCGTTGCTAGGAAGGAACATGCGAAATCATTGCTGGTGGAGGAGTGATAAATTTGATTTTGGGCTCCATCTCCGTCGGAAGTTTTGCAATTCTAGTAAGGACATCCCCAATACGTGCGGGAACGACAACTTTATGGAAATTAAATTGGTATTTTTTTTACTCGTAGGATTGCATGCTCGTGCTTGCGGGAAAGATACTTGTTTCTTTCTTCTCGTCTACTCCTTTTCTTTTCTCTCTTCTTTTCCCATTTTATACCGAAGTTCAAGGATTCTCAAGTAGCTCTCCATGCAGGCCACTGCTTCCGCGCTCTTTGAGTAATTTACCAAAGTACATTTGGGGTGGGATAATGATTTAGTTTGTTTTGTTATCTATTATCTACACTGCTTCGCATAAGAGGGATCAGTGAGTGGGCTTTGTAGAGTTAATGGGAGATGTAAGAAAACTCACCGGGCTGTTGTAGGTGCGTTGCACTCCATTAATAAGTGCTTTACGCTTTATTGCTGCCCGGAGTCACAAAGGTCATGTCTGCGTTCATTGAATGGTTGTGAGTTATCCGTGAGTGTCCAGCACACAAGCGGTTGATGAGTATCTGTTTTCTCCTGCAGGAAAGCGTGGTTTCCTCTTCTCCAACAGAGGGTTTGACTGAGAGCATCTCCGTTGATTTGTTACCGGGTATTGTTCCAATGGGATGGCATGCAAAAGTTGATGATAGGGAACCTATCTCGGTAGGTTCGGGTGATAAATTGAGTTTGGTTTGTGGAAGCCAGTTTAGCGTGACAGTCCAAAACTCATTTCCCTTGTTCTGCATTGGACATAGAAATAATGTTGTGTTGCAATTTACGCAGAGCTGAGTGTATAATACAGAGATTTAAGCTGAGTGACGGCACTCAGACCGTCTGATAAGATGACGAATTTGTGGAAGCGATTTGTTTTGTAATTGAGAGGGCAAACTTGATTGCATTCAACTTTATAGAGAAAACAGAGGCTTCTTGTGGTAGGTAGCCGAATTGAGGTTCTCCCGCACACAGCGGCAGCTCCCACTCCGGCGACAGTTTTATGACAGGTAATGTATATATGGTAGAAATCTGGATATTGTTCGTTGAGCAGCCTCGAAAAAATTGTCG
Organism: Gammarus roeselii; assembly: GCA_016164225.1. Lineage (NCBI taxonomy): Eukaryota > Metazoa > Arthropoda > Malacostraca > Amphipoda > Gammaridae > Gammarus > Gammarus roeselii. Next base: position 787 of record SDVV010007993.1, on the reverse strand, counting down.
GTACATACCTGGGTGGAGTAGTTGCTTCAGGGTATATGTATGAATCTAAGTTAACTGGCAGTGGGTTGATCATCTAAGTACGCGCCCTGATTTGAAGACTTCCGTAGGAGAATCAAGGCAGGATAGCCTTGCGAGTGACGGCTAGTGTGGTCAGTAATTGTCCACACGTAAAGGAGTCGCTTATGGGCGTTTAGCCGCTGAGAGGCGTTCATCACGAATATTGATGATGTCGTTGAGGGCTGGATTGTTGATTGAGGTACTAGTAGTGAAGCAGTATTGTAGCGAGATTTTCTCTAGAAGAAGAGGGAGCGGAAGTTCATTGACTAGTAAACTGAAGGATTCGATGGGAGTGGAACCGAAAGCACAAGTTACGATGCGATTAGCCTTATTTGCGATGGTTGAATGGGATATGAGACTCGTTTTGGCTGCTAAATTGTATAAACAGCTACGTAGTCACAAAGTGAAGGTATTAGTGTTCTACAGGCATGAGTCCTGGTCAGCACCCCAGTTCAAGTATTTTACTGAGACAACTTCATGATGCGGACACCGGCGCCGTCATCTTCGGGCGAGGTAGAATTATCATGCGATATGAACATTTTTGATACGTTTGAATTTGTTGCTTTGGTAATCCTCATTTCAGGCACTCCATACGGGTTACCAGCCCCTTTCCGATGAACCTTGCGCTCATCCATCGCCCTTGTCAGAGTGACAGTTGTTATTCGACGCCTATCTAATTCAAGTGTCCTCTCGACCGGACTTACTGTATTCACATTTACGTTACACTAGT
>SDVV010007992.1:0-17448 GCA_016164225.1 Gammarus roeselii | reverse complement strand
TAGGCTTACTGTAGCTTTAGAGAGTTTACTAACCCTGCAAGATTAGTGACGCAGATGCAGCATATTAACGATAGCCTTAGTACTCCATGACCGTAAACGTTGACAGTGCATTCAAGAATGAGTCCTCGCAAGTGGCCATGCGAAAAAATGAAGATAGAAAAATATCCGCCAAAAATAAGGTAAGTTCAGAATATATAGGCGAAGTATAAAAAATATGTTAAATGTTGAAAAACAAAGATTTAAACCAGTGTCAATTATCTAAATGTGTATTATAATGGATAAAAGTGTATATTAAATGTGGGAAGGGAAATAATCCCCACAAGTGGTGATGGTGTCGGGTAGTGGTGATGGTGCCCGGTAGTGGCGATGGTGTCGGATAGTGGTGATGGTGTCGGGTAGTGGTGATGGTGCCCGGTAGTGGTGGTGGTGTCGGGTAGTGGTGATGGTGCCCGGTAGTAGTGATGGTGTCGGGTAGCGGTGATGGTGCCAGGTAGTGGTGATGGTGCCCAGTAGTGGTGATAGTGTCGGGTAGTGGTGATGGTGCTGGGTAGTGGTGATGGTGTCGGAAAGTGGTGACGCGTGCCACGCGCGGTTTGTTGTAGTCAGAGTGCTAGGCAACCCTGCACCACACCCTGTGCCGCAGCGTGCCGCAGCACCACTCCTGCTCCAGGCTCGGACACACGAACACACACCGTCGCACTGCCAGCCACGAGTCGGCCGTGGCGAGCCTCACGTCGTGCGCGACAGTGCCTTGCATGTCGTACATCTTTACTACTCGATACTAATAGAACGTAATATCTCGTGCTGAATCCTGAACGGACTCTGTGTTTTAGCAAGTATCTTGTGTGGCAGTGATACCTCCGTTCCAGTCTAGCGAGCGGTCTGCCGCAGTGCTGCAGCGTATCGTGACCTCCTCAGTAGCCAGGGCATTGTGTTACTTGCTCAGTATCCTGGACGGAGCTAGAACTGAACCCGGTAATCGTGGTATTGCAAGTGAACCGTGTCTTTGGCAACCAATTGGGCGAAGCCGCCTATGCTCACTATAGGTTTTACAGTGTCGTGTTTCTGTAATTAATATCACATATTATATAACACTACTAACTAGACATCATAAAATAAGAAAACTTGAAAAAATATTTTATCTCTTGGCGTTCGTTGTTTATGATAATCATTATTTACTCTTTTTATAGGTAAAGATAGGATCAGCTTTGTTGATATAATTGAAAATTTGTATATGGTTACTAACATATATTACTGTTAGATCTTACTGTGATACCAACGTTACACCCAGTCATTTTAGTAACGGCATGACATATCAACGAATTTATTGAAATTGAATTTAATAGAAGTAGCAAAATCGGATTCCAGTATCTAATACCGAAAAAAAATTGAAAGTGCTTGCGTTAACTGAGTAATTCGCCACAATGACGTTGGAAAAGAAGTTATGTTGCATGATCATGCTGTGCCAGATGACGGCCATCCTATCGGGCGTGTCAATGCTCTACTTAGCCGTTATCGTGATCATCCCCTCCAAGAACGAGCTCCAGATGGGCATCAGCATAGCGCCCATCATGTGTTCTACTATCATGATGGACAACATCAACCTGAAGACCAATCCAGATGGTACTCCCGTCAAATGCCAGTGGGCCTCCTGTCGTGAGTGGTGCCTCTCTAAGGACCCTGCCCTCTGCTACCAGATCAAGGTCCGGCCTCGGCTCAGAGGCTCCAACGTCACTCTCGAAAACTGCGCTCCAGAGACATTTGACGAAAGCTGCTCAGCCCTCAACATCTCCAACGCCCCACCTATTAGGTGCAAGAAGGGAGAATGTCAGACGCTAACTGGCCTCTACAACTGCACAAGGAGCGTTCTCAATGAATGCCGGTTCATCTCTCCAGCCTACGACTGCGTCTCCAAAAACATCAGCAGGCAGCGCATCAAGTGTAACGAGGAAGCGTGTGGCCAGCGGCTAGAAGGCGTCGTCACCTGCGAGGAAGGGGAGTGCTTGGAGCTTTTTGACATTCCGCACTACTCTAAATGCACTCGTAAATGCGCCAATCTCAAAGTAAAGGAGAAAAACACACTTATTTTTAGCAGAGAGCGTCTAATTGCGCGACAATGTACCAAAGTGACATCAAGCAACGGTACAGAAGAAATGAAATCGTTAAGTACCAAATCTAGTTGGGTGACCGGCCAACAGGTTTTGATGCTTTTTTGTACCTTTGTGACGGAGACTGAGTCGGGCTATGACCTGGATGATTGCTTCAACGCTACCCTTGGCAGGAGCTCTGTCATCACCAACAAGAAGGATTACCGTGACTTTCTGGCTTACCATTTCGAGGCTTCCAAGGGCCGCGAATGGCTGATCGACCCTGAAGAGGCTCTTCAGGTGATCAATGACACCAAACTGTACATCAACTCCGAGGGCTGCTCTAACACGCTGCAGAAAGAGTGCACACAGTTCTTTAAAGATCACACGCACGATGAGAGGGATGGCCGGACGAGAGACCGGTTCCCCTGTTTCTACACGAAGGCTCACAACGACTTCGTGACGGCGCAGTACAACCCCGAACAGACGCGCATGTACCTTATCCTGGCGAGCTGCGTGCCCGCCGGGCTATTTTTCATGTCGTGCGGCTTCCTCTATCTCTGCTCCAGGCTCGTCAACACCGACGAGGAAGGACACCTGGAGCTGAAAAGCTTCAAAAAAGACCCCATTCCACGTGACGCAAGCGACCTATGAGATCTTCTGCGTGGTGCCAAAGGGGATAAACAAACATTCGATATTCGACGTCATTCAGTGCTTCTGCATTATTACAATAGTTTTCCTTCAATGCTTCTCAGTTGCACGTTTCTTGAAAAACACTCGCTTACTACAGTACTACTTAATTTTACATGAACAATAGGTACAGAGCTCACTTCATGTCTCACGTGAAAAGAAGACCAGCAATGTGCCTAAATCAGTAAATGAATTCTTTTGAACACAAATTCACCACTGGTGTCCGTGTGTCGTTGCTGCCATTAAAGTCGAGTGATGACGTGCCGAATTGTCATCACAATATCAGACAATTCCTAATTGCAACTCAATCATTCTAACAGCTGATAATTGTATGTATATAACCGTTTTTTATCTATGCAAACTTTAGTCGCCGCTTCAAGCAACTTTGCACATTTATCTAACGTGAACTGTTTTTACGAGTTTGACGAGTTCGTCCCACTTTGCATTACGCAGTATTGGCCGCATAATTGAAGGCTTTGACGGAAGTCGAAAAAACAAATTCGCTTGTTTTAATACGTAATTTTGTATTGGAATATTGTAGCTCGTGCAATTGTACTATAAACTTTTCAATAATAGATACATTGTGTAACGTAAACAAAGCCAAGCGCTGGACAAAGTGAGTTTATTCAATTATTCACCGCCCCAATAACCCTCAAAACTGTGACACCACATTGACAATCACGCTTCAGCACACAAAGTGATGGTGACACCACAGTGAAAGAGACGCGTCAGCACACACAGTAGTGATTGTAACATCACAGTTAAAGAGACGCGTCAGCACACACAGCGGTGACCGTAACATCACAGTGACAGCGACGCGGCCGCACGTGCAGCGGTGACGGTGACACCACAGTGACAGTGACGCGGCTGCACACGCAGCAGTGACGGTGACACCACAGTGACAGTGACGCGGCCGCACACGCAGCAGTGACGGTGACATCACAGTGACAGCGACGCGGTAGCACACGCAGCAGTGACGGTGACACCACAGTGACAGTGACGCGGCCGCACACGTAGCGATGATGGTGACACCACAGTGACAGTGACGCGGCCGCACACGCAGCGATGATGGTGACACCACAGTGGCGCTGTCGCACATGCAGCAGTGACGGTGACACCACAGTGACAGTGACGCGGCTGCACACGCAGCGATGATGGTGACACCACAGTGATAGTGACGCGGTAGCACACACATCGGTGACGGTAACACCACATGCGACAGCGACGCGGCCGCACACGCAGCAGTGACGGTAACACCACATGCCACAGTGACGCGGCCGCACACGCAGCAGTGACGGTGACATCACAGTGACAGTGACGCGGCCGCACACGCAGCGATGATGGTGACACCACAGTGATAGTGACGCGGTAGCACACACATCGGTGACGGTAACACCACAGTCACAGTGACGCGGTAGTACACGCAGCGGTTATCGACCAAAATAATAAATGAATCATTGACTTCAGCTTCCTAGTTTTAGTGCTTCAATGCCCAGGCTGCCACTGCCCGTGTGACAGGCTGTAGTAATGCTCAGGCTGCCACTGCTCGTGTGACAGGCTGTAGTAATGCTCAGGCTGCCACTGCCCGTGTGACAGGCTGTAGTAATGCCCAGGCTGCCACTGCTCGTGTGACAGGCTGTAGTAATGCTCAAGCTGCCACTGCCTGTGTGACAGGCTGTAGTAATGCCCAGGCTGCCACTGCTCGTGTGACAGGCTGTAGTAATGCTCAGGCTGCCACTGCCTATGTGACAGGCTGTAGTAATGCCCAAGCTGCCACTACCCGTGTGACAGGCTGTAGTAATGCCCAGGCTGCCACTGCTCGTGTGACAGGCTGTAGTAATGCCCGGGCTGCCACTGCCTGTGTGACAGGCTGTAGTAATGCCCAGGCTGCCACTGCCCGTGTGACAGGCTGTAGTAATGCCCAGGTTGACACTGCCTGTGTGACAGGCTGTAATGCACGAGCACGGCATTGCCTGCTGCCTACCTGACAGGCTACAGTGTCCAAGCTTAGCATCGCTTGTCTGACAGGCTGCTGTGCGCTGGCCCGACATTGCCTTTCTGACTGACCGCTGTGCACTGGTCAGGCATTTTCTGTGTGACAAGCCGCAATGCACAGACCCAGCATTGCCTGTCTAACATGCTGCAGTGCACACGCTCAAAATTACCCCTCTGGCAAGATGCAGTGCGCAGGCCCGACATAGCCCCTCTGACAAGTTGCAGTGTTCATGTTCCGCCTTGTGTGTCTGACGGGCTGCCGTGCAAAGGTCCGGTATTGTCTGAAAGGCTAAAATGCACTAACCCGACATTGCCGGTCTAAAAGGCTACAATGTTCATGCCCAGCAATGCCTGTCTGACAGGCTGCCATGCAAGGGTCCGTTATTGCCTGTCTGTCACGCTAAAGTGCACAGACCCGGTATTGCCTGTCTGACAGTCTAAAGGGCGCAGACTCGACATTGTCTGCGTCACAATCTTAAGTGCACACACCCGGAATAGCCTGTCTGACAGGCTACAGTACTCAGGCCCGTCATTGTTGGCTTGCATGCAAGATGTGCTACATAGACGAAGTAGTGATTATATTAACCAATGCAACTTAAGGTGAAGTAACGGGACATTTTATCCAATTACCATCTTAACGAGACACTTGCAATGCGGATGGTAACACGTGACCCAAACATGCAAGATCAAAGAAGGTTATCTTAAAACTGTCGACAATACCCAAGATTGATAGGACTGTTTGACTCTAAGTTTAGTATAAACTGAAGGCACTGAATTTTGTTATATTCCCTCTATGTTCCATGGCAATAGGATGCCACTTACAGTTTTGCCTTCTCAATCATCGTCGTATGGGTATTAGTAGTTATATTTGTGTAGGGAATTTCCTGCTTGGTGTATGTGCATTAAACAGTGTTATTGGGCCACTTCATGATACTTTGACCAAGTCTTATCTGACAATGAACACTTTTAACCTATTGTTATCATCTACTATGTGTTAGTCACAGGTGCGTTTCCTAGCGTCTGTCGACCATCACGGCGATCACTAACGGCGTTCGACAGACACGCAATAACGAGTCCTAGCGTCGAGCGACCATCACGGCAATCGCTCGCGGCATTCGCCAGACACGCTGATGAGACGCTAGCGTCTTCTAGCGTCGGGCGACCATCACGGCAATCGTTCGCGGCATTCGCCAGACACGCTGATGAGACGCTAGCGTCTTCTAGCGTCGGGCGACCATCATGGTGATCGATGGCAACATTAACCAGACACGCTAACGGGTCGCTGGCGTCTCCTAATGACGGGCAACCATCACGGCGTCCACTGGTGGTGTTCGCCAGACGCGTGTCGGTAGCTTCACGTGACCATCACGGCGATCAAAATCGGCGTTTGCCAGACACGCTGAGGAGTCGCTAGTGTCTCATAACGACGGGCAACCAACGCGGCGGTCAATTGTGGTGTTTGCCAGACATGCTAAGGAGTCGCTAGTGTCTCATAACGACGGGCGACCATCACGACGGTCAATGGTGGTGTTCGCCAGACACGCTAAGGAGTAGCTGGCGTCTCATAACGACGGGCAACCATCACGGCGGTCAATGGTGGTGTTCGCCAGACACGCTAAGGAGTCGCTGGCGTCTCATAACGACGGGCAACCATCACGGCGGTCAAGGGTGGTGTTCGCCAGACACGCTAAGGAGTCGCTAGCGTCTCATAACGACGGGCAACCATCACGGCGGTCAATGGTGGTGTTCGCCAGACACGCTAAGGAGTCGCTGGCGTCTCCTATCATCGGGCGACCATCACGGCGACCAAACGTTTGACAGTCACGATAATAAGTCGTTCACGGATTAAGACCGTCGGAAAGCATCTGGTCTCGCACGACAACTTTGTACTTAATGTTAGTAAAAAAGGAAATTGACGGAATTATATATTTCGGGCCATAATAAAATACCGTATAATTTACGTTTAACGTGTCTTATTTAGGTTACAAGTGTAGGAAATGTAAATAAATATATGTATATGAATAATGCAATTTAGTCATTCCTAGATTTTTTTTATGACAAAACTGGGAGTAAGACTATTTTATTTTGTTGTACTCTCTTCTCTGTAACACATTATAAACATCGTCAAATCCCATCATCAATCTAAATGGTTTTGTAGGTTTGTAAGTAAGTAGCCCAATAGAATGAGAGGCAGCTGCTCCCGCCACCTACTGGTGTAACTAGCAGGATCAAATGGGGTCTAGAAACGATGACGACAAGCAGGAGCGCAGCCAGAGGAGAGGGTAGTGTCGAGGGACAATGCATACTAAAATCTTTGAGTCAGGTTTTATCGACAGGTGCCCTCAAAGAAGTGAGTTTGTGTACCAATGCGTCTTTCGTCTCACCGATAAGTTGAGGGTCTCCCAAACTTGGCCAGGCCCTGAAATGTCTACAACGTTTGTTTTGATTGACAAGTTCAGATTTTGCCTCAGATGTGATGTTGATCCTTTTTGTTATGTAAGACGTCTAAGGCAATAAGCAACTCCATTTGTAAAACAATAAAAGGGTGTCTAATACTGATATAGAAAATATCCTCCCTGTTAGCGGCAGCAGATGAGATTAGGAGTTATTCCGGAGCTACTTGTACAGCGACAAAATAATGCTGCTCTATAATCTATACCTAATCTCATCTTATACCTGTAGCATAGCATTATGGTATTATCTATATAATCATCTTATCTGAATATAAAACAACAATATTTGTTCCATAGCGCCACGCAATACTGTGTAGCTAATAGCTTTCCTGTCCCCGTGGTCCAGTAACATGAGGCTCTCAGTCCTTCATTCAAGAGTTGATCAATCTTTTATTAATAAGTAGAAGTGCCACCTTCTGTCAGGCACCGACCCACGCCGCTGCCTATGTGATGAGGAAACAGGCTTTACTCTGTAGGGGACTGAGATGTGCTCAGGCTCAGAAGGCAATAAGCATAATCAAAATATCCCTATTCATTCCTTCAGGGACCTTGGTAAATATTTTAGGCAGTGAATATCATTGTAAAGTAGAGCAAATAGAGACAGCAGACCAGCATACCACCAACTCTCTCACATTTGACTTGTGCCGTACGGCTGTTGAGCTCAATTTAGCAAGCTTGTGCCATATGACTATTGGGCTCACTCTAGAAAGGTAGTGCCATACGACTGTTGGGCTCATTCTAGCAAGCTTGAGCCATATGACTATTGGGCTCACTCTAGCAAGGTAGTGCCATACGACTGTTGGACTCATTTTAGCAAGCTTGTGCCGTATGACTATTGGGCTCATTCTAGCAAGGTAGTGCCGTACGACTGTTGGGCTCATTTTAGCAAGCTTGAGCCGTATGACTATTGGGCTCATTCTAGCAAGGTAGTGCCATACGACTGTTGGGCTCATTCTAGCAAGCTTGTGCCATATGGCTATTGGGCTCACTCTAGCAAGGTAGTGCCATACGACTGTTGGACTCATTTTAGCAAGCTTGAGCCATATGACTATTGGGCTCATTCTAGCAAGGTAGTGCCATACGACTGTTGGACTCATTTTAGCAAGCTTGAGCCACATGACTATTGGGCTCATTCTAGCAAGGTAGTGCCATACGACTGTTGGACTCATTTTAGCAAGCTTGAGCATTATGACTATTGGGCTCATTCTAGCAAGGTAGTGCCATACGACTGTTGGACTTATTTTAGCAAGCTTGAGCATTATGACTATTAGGCTCATTCTAGCAAGGTAGTGCCATACGACTGTTGGACTCATTGTATTCGCTGCTCTCTACCCTTGTTTGCATATTTGGATGTGCACAATTATTGGCTGTTCTCAGCATTTAGGACGGGTAGCGGACTCTTCAAATATAGGAAGTGAATAGGACTCGCTCCTTTAATACATGAAAAATTTGTTGGAAATTTATGCAAGGTACATTTTATTTGCATATTCTAAATACGTCTCATTGTTCTACCCACTAGTGTTACCTACAGTAAGATAACGCTTGTGAATTGATATCAACTTTTGAAAATCTCGAACTTCGTGTTTTGCCCCACAGGGGTGTTACATTCTAGTCAGCTATTTATTCTCTCGATGCTGATCCTTCCTAATGTCAGCATTATGTGGTACAAGTTTTGTCCTTATTTTAGTACTTGTGCCCTGTGGGTTGAATGTATGAGAGTGCCTTGGTCGGAATGCTTCAACTAATAACAAGGGCTTGTTGTAAATAAAATAATTTGGCTTGATCGAGCCAGCAAACGCGAATATTAATTTTAGTCTGCTCATGAACAGCCTTTCAAGGGCTTATGTTTTGATGCTGTTGACTGTGTTCAGTGCCCCTTAAACGGGCTTATGTTTTGATGCTGTTGACTGTGTTCAGTGCCCCTTAAACGGACTTATGTTTTGATGCTGTTGGCTGTGTTCAGTGCCCCTTAAACGGACTTATGTTTTGATGCTGTTGGCTGTGTTCAGTCCACCTCAAAAGCACTTATGTTTTGATGCTGTTGGCTGTGTTCAGTGCCCCTTAAACGGACTTATGTTTTGATGCTGTTAACTGTGTTCAGTGCACCTTAAACGGACTTATGTTTTGATACTGTTAACTGTGTTCAGGGCACCTTAAACCCACTTATGTTTTGATGCTGTTAACTGTGTTCAGTGCGCCTTAAACGGACTTATGTTTTGGTGCTGTTAACTGTGTTCAGTGCACCTTAAACGGACTTATGTTTTGATGCTGTTAACTGTGTTCAGTGCACCTTAAACGGACTTATGTTTTGATGCCGTTAACTGTGTTCAGTGCCCCTTAAACGGACTTATGTTTTGAGGCTGTTAACTGTGTTCAGTGCACCTCAAACAGACTTATGTTTTGAGGCTGTTAACTGTGTACTGTGCACCTCAAAAGGACTTATGTTCTGATACTGTTAACTGTGTTCAGTAGCTACCTCTCAAAAACTTATGCGATGGTAGTACTGCTCAGTAACAACCTCTCAAGGGCTCAAGTGTTGAAACTGCTCAGTAGTACTCTCTCTTAAACATATGATTTAGTACTGCTCAGTGGCAAAATCTTACGAATTTAGGTTTTAGTACTACTCAGTGGTATAATTTAATGAATTTATGCTTTAGTACTGCTCAGTAACAACCTCTCAAGGACTTGAGTATTGGCACTGCTCAGTGGCAACATTTTATGAATTTATGCTTTAGTAGGGCTCAGTGGCAACCTCTCATGAACTTACGTTTTATCACTTCTCTGTGGTTATATCTCAGGAATTTATGTTACAGTACTGCTCAGTGGTCACCTCATATGAACTTATGTTCTAGTACTGCTCGATGGCAACCCCATATAAAATTATGTTCTATTCCTGCTGTGCGGTAACCACATATGATCTTATGTTTTAGTTCTGCTTAGTGGCAACCTCTGTAAGCCTTGTAATTTGACACTGCTCTGTGACAACCTCTCATGAAGTTTGGTCTTGGTTGTACTGCTCGGTAACAACCTCTCGAGGACTCAGTCAAGATATTGCTCAGTGGCAACCTCTCATGATCTTATGCTTTAGTACTGCTCAGGGGTAACCTCTCGTGCACATATATTTTAGCACTTCTCAGTGGACCCTCCTCAAATACGAGGAGCGCGTAGAGTTGCTGGTGTGCTATTGTAGTAGACCAACGTTTGGAGAGACTGGAATTGATGGCATTGTCTATACACCAACTATGGAATTACTATAGCCACAATAGTTAACTGCAGGTATTGCTGTTGTGGCAGACTAAATAAAGTATGCGAAGGCTCCTATTGCCCATGAACCTTCAATGAGAAGGTAACAGTGAAAATTTTTAGGGATTGTACAACCTGGCTGCGATAACGCATGCAGGAGAGTATGTTTCTAAGTTGAAACTAACGCCACAGAAATAAAATCTGAACACCTCTAACTGGCTTTATTAGTTAGAGAAGGTATGGTATTGGGGCTACCAATCTACCGAGTAAAGAATTAATATGTTCGGTTAACTGCTCGAACGGACACAATAGAAACGTGGAGAAATCTGGTGGTGTCGATATTTAACAGAATGCCTTTGTTTGGTTCTATTTGGAACTCAAACATTTTCCGCTGTCAACATTAATGAGGTTCACAATGTGAGAACTGTGCCACCAAACTTCTATTTACCACTCCCAATAGTGAACTCATATTTTCTTGATGTCATAATGGGAATATTCAATAATAATAATAATACTCTTCAATCGCTGTTTACTGTTAGCGCACCATTCCAAGCCTAGAGGGAAGTGATCAGACTCTTAGTTATTGTAAGCACGATATGTATAGCTACTGTTATATGCACTTTGTGCACCTCACTAACCTCTCCAAGATGACCAAGTTTATATCGCTACACCAGCGCATGCGAGGAGTATCTGTTCTGTTTTTTTGCTACTCGCGGAAATATTTTAACAAATCCTGGACAAGAGCATTTGATTTGCCTTCACTACTGTGATCGTTAACATTGTATAAACGTCAGGACACGAAAATATTTGTGATTTGTTCGTTTATAAAAACAATAGGATCAAATCACAAAAGTGTACGACCATGATGACTTCTATAGGAATCAAAACATTAGATGATACCGGAACTGAAATTTTCCCTGTGTGAACCTATTGATAATTATTGCTAAATAATACATACATAGACTACGACCCTTTATCGCCGAAGAGACAGCCGACAGCTAGACGATCTTCACATTCATCCTCTAACGCATGCACGTAAATTGATCTTGGCTTATAGCGCGAAAGGGTTCTGCAAAGGCCCGTCCAATTACTGCGAGGCTTGTTTCCATTACGGGGCCTGACAGCTTTCACTGGTTTACCCACGCCTCATCATAGATGCCAGAACCTCCTCCGTATCCAGTCACTAGCCCGTGACTGACCATATCTTACATGTGAATAGATCAGTAAGCCCCTCATCGAACATCTTGAGTTGCTTCTACTGCTGAACGACGTGAACAAACGACGGTTGGGTTTGAGATCATAAAGCAGTTATCAACGAAAACAAACGGGTAACCAGATATATCTACGAACAACCTATAATTCACATTTATTAATGATATTCCCTGGCCGGACGCGACCACGTACACGGAGAATGAAACAAATTTCCAGGAGGACGAGGAAGCCTTTTTTTGTTTCATTCCTGCTTACGCAACGTTCATCGGAAGACCCCTTAAGCAGCTGGTGTTCTGTTATCTCTGACATTACTCGTTACAATCAAACAAAATGAATTTCAAGTAGGCGACTGAAGCATGATAAACTACATGTGAACTCTTTTTGATGATGCAAATATCCGCATCATGCATCTACAGAGTAAAGATTGACTCCGTGCATTAACTCAGAGTAGTGCCCATACTTGAACCATTTGCACCACCTCTTGTTAGGCAGCAATTGACTCAATCATAGCGCCTGTGGCGGTTCGATCAAACTCCCCTGTTATAACAACACCATTGATTCTTGAGGGAAACGCAGCGGCCATCCGCCATGGTTAGCCACGTGACTGTGATGCAGCATCTCTCCTCATCGTGACGCCTACTGTAAATGTGTACCTACCGATAGTCCTCCATGATAAACCATGTTGTCTGCTGCACACACTCACATATTGGGACTTCGGGCTACCGATGCCTCACACCACTGGACATTGAGAAGTATTTCAGCACTTAGGACTCATTGATTACTCTTTACTTCAGGGTATGATGCCTCTGTCACAGTTCTGACCAAGTGAGGAATCAACAGGCCGAAGGAAGTTGAGCAATTCAATTTGCAAGTTACACCTAACTTTTTCTTACATTTACGTAGTGCTCCATGTTTAATCAAATGCCGCCTTATAAGTGTGTTTAGAATATTATAATGTGTGAAAAATTTATGTATAAGCACCTGTGATTTTGTCATTGAATAAAAATTATGTTTCCTTTTTCGGAGGGAAGTGAAAAGCTTCATTCATACATTCTAACAACGTTTCAATTCGCGTGTTCCTTGCTGAGAAGAACAGCGCTGGGTGTAAGAGTAACCATGCACTCAGCCAACAGATGATGCCCCGCCCCGCTAGTAGTACCAGGGTAAAATTAGTACCGATTGTACCGAACAGATAGAAAATTCTTGAAAATATTGTGTCTCGGACGAAGGAAAACGTTCCATTCGGAAAAGAAGGGACGCGGCTGGTCTGTTTCCTGTTGGTTAGTTGCCCTCCTCAACCGTTGAATTATTTCGTGTGTTCGTTTAAGTTTTAACCCAGAATCATCCTCGGTGTCTTGTTACCAGTGGCAAGAACTATCGATAACAATGGAAAAAACATCAAGTAATACTTTTTTACTACCCAAACATCGCTTATGAGCAGAACCATACGAAAATGAACTTTTCATTTGTGATTTTGGAACAGTAAATGTTACATGGTCGGTTATTGTTCTTGTCCTCTTAAAGTACACGTCAAGGATTATTAGAGATTGGAGAACCGACTAAGAAAACGTTCAGGTAGTATTCACTATGGGATTAATTTGTTTTAGTTTAGTCCTCCAGAGTCGTCAATGTTATATTAATTGTTCTTCAAATGTGAACCGAGGGCGTTAATTGTTCTTCAAATGTGAACCGAGAGCGTTAATTGCTCGTCGAATGTGAACCGAGAGCGTTAATTGCTCTTTGAATGTGAACCGAGAGCGTTAATTGCTCGTCGAATGTGAACCGAGAGCGTTAATTGCTCGTCGAATGTGAACCGAGAGCGTTAATTGCTCTTCGAATGTGAACCGAGAGCGTTAATTGCTCTTCGAATGTGAACCGAGAGCGTTAATTGCTCGTCGAATGTGAACCGAGAGCGTTAATTGCTCGTCGAATGTGAACCGAGAGCGTTATCTTCCAGCTATCCACTGGTAGGAAGTGCAGCGATGTATTTGCGCCTTATATGAGCATTCTGTGTCAGTTATTACGATTATATGTTATTATTTCCATTTGCTGACACACCAGCAGCAATTTATTCGGTTCAACATGATATCACGATTTTTGATTATAGAGTTACTCTGAATGTTGAAAACATTCGTTTTATAGTATAAATGAAACATTAAATAAAATTGCTTTCGAAGCACTGGTGATGTTAAACGCATGGTCAGACCTGGTGAAAACTGACTCATCATTTAAACTGTTCTGGACACTTGGTTCATATTTTATCTTTGGTATTACTTCAACCAAACCATCAATAGAATAAACACTGTAGCACAACCTAGGCTTTCTTATGCTACGAAGTAGAAAAACATATTTAGACGTGGTTGCACAGTGTCTAGTTTCACATTTTTGTTACGTATGGCCCAGCCGATTGCCATTAGGACAGTTGTGTTGTCTCGCTGTATGATGTAGCCCCATCCAAAGATGACTCTCTGTATGATGAAGCCCCATCCAAACATGACTCGCTGTATGATTTAGCCCCATCCAAACATGACTCGCTGTATGATGTAGTCCTATCCAAACATGACTCGCTGTTTGATGTAGTCCTATCCAAACATGACTCGCTGTATGATGTAGCCCCATTCAAACATGACTCGCTGTATGATGTAGCCCCATCCAAACATGACTCGCTGTATGATGTAGCCCCATCCAAACATGACTCGCTGTATAATATAGCCCCATCCAAACATAATGCAAGACAGAGACTCTGGACGAGTCCAACGCGTTGTCGTAGCACAGCTTAGAGCCGTGTTTTCTCTCCGAGACTGTTCTCATCCAGAGAGCAGTCGTAGCACGGCTTAGAGTCGTGTTTTCTCTCCGAGACTCTGTTCTCATCCAGAGAGCAGTCGTAGCCTGGCTTAGAGCCGTGTTTTCTCTCCGAGACTCTGTTCTCATCCAGAGAGAAGTCGTGCACAGCTTGCAGCCGTGTTTTCTCTCCGAGACTCTGTTCTCATCCAGAGAGAAGTCGTGCACAGCTTGCAGCCGTGTTTTCTCTCCGAGACTCTGTTCTCATCCAGAGAGCAGTCGTAGCACAGCTTAGAGCCGTGTTTTCTCTCTGAGACTGTTCTCATCCAGAGAGCAGTCGTAGCAAGGCTGAGAGCCGTGTTTTCTCTCTGAGACTGTTCTCATCCAGAGAGCAGTCGTAGCACGGCTTAGAGACGCATTTTCTCTTCGAGACTCTGTTCTCATCCAGAAAGCAGTCGTAGCACGGTTTAGAGCCGTGTTTTCTCTCCGAGACTCTGTTCTCATCCAGAGAGCAGTCGTAGCTCAGCTTAGAGCCGTGTTTTCTCTCCGAGACTGTTCTCATCTAGAGCAGTCGTAGCACGGCTTAGAGCCGTGTGTCCTCTCCGAGACTGTTCTCATCCAGAGAGCAGTCGTAGCACGGCTGAGAGCCGTGTGTCCTCTCCGAGACTGTTCTCATCCAGAGAGCAGTCGTAGCAAGGCTGAGAGCCGTGTGTCCTATCCGAGACTATTCACATCCAGAGAGCAGTCATAGCACGGCTGAGAGCCGTGTGTCCTCTCCGAGACTGTTCTCATCAAGGGAAATGTCGTAGCACAGCTTAGAGCCGTGTGTCCTCCCTGAGACGTTATTCTTGCCCAGGGAGTTGTAATAGCACAGCTAAATGTTGTGTGTCTTCTTTGGGACTCATTTCTGGATCGGGGAGTTGTCGAAGTACAGCTAAAAGCCACGTATCTGTTGAGTGATTCTTGGCTTGACAATAGACTTGCCTGCGTTGGTGTTGAAATTTTTCTAGTAGCATTACAAGTATCAGAGTTACCAGCAATAAATGCGCTAAATGTGGCATGAACATGTAATCGTAATATTATTAGTTCTATATGTGTATTTATTCCTATTAGTCTATCATTGCAAGGTTGCCTACATCGAATTTCACATTTTGCCTTATATTTAGTCCTATCGATTATATCTAAACGTATTTAGGGCTTTGCAAGTCTGTAGTGATGTAGTTAATCTAATAAAATCGTTATATTCTTCCCAATAGTCATCAAAAGTATTTCTGTATCAACGTAATTCAATTATCATATTTCGGTATAGGAATTGATCGATACTCAACACATGACAGAAACATGTTACTGGAAGCATATCCCAGTCCAACGGTCTCAGATGTGTTGCCTGTTTGGGCCTCAGGAGAAGCAACAGGGCTTCATTGATGATCAGTAACATGCAAGCATAGAACAGGGAAGCAGTGCTGTCTTGTAACCTAAGCTACAAGTCAGATGATGAGCGAGATTGTTCTACGTAGTATAGCAGTCGCATAAGGAAGATCAGAAGCACATTTACCGACGCACTAACCAAGCGGTAGCGACGGACAGAAGGGTGTAACCAATTGCTTAGCTATTAGCAGTTCCATGCCCATTTTACCAGTCGCTCAGCAAACAGTATTACCAAAAGTATTTTACCAGTTGCTCAGTTGGGTATCGCTAGCTTAGCTTTAATAGATCCCAGTTTGTCATTTTCTAACCAATGGTCTATGTGAAACGATCAAAAATTGCCAGTGTCAGAGTCAGGAAAAAAATAACAATGGCATGATCTAAAGGCTGAGGTTTACGTTACATGACAGTGCCATAGATATGACAAAACACCGAACGAATGTAGGGCCGTGATGTTGTTATTTACGCCACATCCTCGTAATTGCCAGCCCCCATCACGAGCGTGGCAGGCGGAGGCAGTAACGGCAGCCCTGTCGCCAGGACCCGGCCAATATGTCGGCAGCATCCAGCATGCTGATCCAGAGGCTGGTGAGAGAGAGTCTTGTATGATTGGCTCTGAAGAAAACAGATGAGCGATGGTGTGGTCAGCAGCCCGGTAGTCCAATCGCAGGGGTCGTCGTGACAGCCTATCCATGACTGATATGTGTGGAGGGAGTTGAAGGAGCCAGATCGGTGTTGGGAGAGAGTGCATCGATATTGACGGAGAAAGGAACACTACGAACGGTCGATCGTGGACGGGATGAGACCAAGGACTCTGCTCTGGCCACAGTAGAATTGTGGGAAGTTATCAAGATGAGTCAGTAATCTCCCGGAGGGGTTTCGTTGCCGAGGAAATATGGGGAGTCAGTTGAGAGGAAGTTGGATTGGAGGGTAAACTCCATGGGCTAGGGCCTGTAGACACAATGGGTAAAGTTGGAAGGTTGTGGCGGAGAGCACTGACTATAGGAACTGTAAGCAGAGAAGGGACTGGAGTGCGTGGATTGAGAGAATTGAGTCATCGACGTAGATGTTGTCCATGGAGGATATTTTGTGTTATCCTGTAGCAATTTGTAGAACGGAGTCTGGGATTACTAGGAGTTTGCTGGTGGATGAGGGCGAAACGTTGGGGAATCAGATAGAGGCGGCGTAAGTGAGAACGTTGCGGATCAGGAGCGGTGAAGATTGTCGTTGGCTCAGGTCATTCCGGCCAGGAACTTCAGATCACAATCAAGGCAAGGCCTGATTCTGTCGTGATCACTACCGAGAAACAGTGCAACAAATACGCCGAGAGTGTGAATGTTCTTCAGTGAAATGAGCATGACAAGATTACCGAAATAAATGAAAGTTTCCTAAATTGGATATAAAACACCAAATGATCAAGTCTGTACGTAGCTACAACAGTAAAACAGACATGTGGGAAGTCTCTACAGCATTGCACACGGTGCAGCTGTATCATGAGCAGTGTTCCATGTATGTAGTTTACAGTCAATGCCATATCACACGTTTTACCGAGAGCATCGTTC
>SDVV010007991.1:0-17448 GCA_016164225.1 Gammarus roeselii | reverse complement strand
TTTTTTATGTCATGCATGCTGATGGTTCATGTGCGTGCTAATTCCAGTTCCTATACCTGTGTTAACATTGCTGTTCTCAACAACATACTGGCGCGCATGGCTGTGCTGGCCTCCCCCGGCTCTGCTGCTCCCCACTTGATGTGGTCTGCTGGAGGGGGCTGCAAAGGTAAGAGATCAAAGGTAAGAGACCACTACATGATTCTTGATGCGGGTGCTAGAAAACTTATGTATGCCCCTGTAGGATCGGCTCCAATTGAACTTCCTTTGATCGATAATTCATGTGTCTATTCGACTGGACTTGTTGGAAACGTGGACGCCATCACTATTCCTCCTGAATCTAGACTTTTGATTAGAGCGAAAGTTTCAAACCCTGATCACAATAATAACTCTATTGTGTGTTTTGAACCGGATGATTCGGCCTTGCATGAATCAGGTGTGTTGTTGGCAAGGTCACTTAACAGAGTTTGTAACGGTACCGTAGTTGTTGAACTTTCTAACCTCCTCTCTACCGAATTTGTTCTCCCTCGTAAAACATTGTTGGGACGATTAGTAGAGCTGGATGCGGATGTTCATTTACTCGACCGATGTGATACTGTATCGGAGTCAGGCTTGCCTAATGTTAGCTCTCTGTTTGACATGTCTGAAACTGACCTATCCGAAGTACAATTGTGCAGAGTTAAAGCAATCTTGGACAAATTTGGACATGCTGTGTCTAATAGCGAATTTGATTTGGGCTTAACCAGTACCGTTCAACATAGAATTGATGTCCAAGGTCGAGACCAGTGAAACAGCGTTAGCACAGAGTGTTGAGTCCAATGAAGCACGAGGTCAAAGAACAGCTGGGAGAACTCAAGCGTAAAGGTATTATCGAACAGTCTGATAGCCCATGGTTGTCCCCACTAGTTCCAGTTCGTAAGAAGAACGGTGCAGTCAGGATATGTTTAGACTATCGTTTACTTAACGAAGTTTCCCGCTTAGACTCGTTTCCGCTACATAACATGGTTGACATGCTGTCCACCCTCAGTGGCGCGACCTATTTCTCGACACTTGATCTTAGTAAGGAGTTTTATCAGATAGAGTTGGAACCTGAAAGTCGGCCTTACACTGCATTTTCGACTGGCGGCTCCCATTACCAATTTAGAGTAATGCCATTTGGTCTTTCAAATGCCCCAGTTACCGCTCAGCGCCTCATTTCATTTGTCCTCGCGGGTCTGTCTTGGGACGTAGCTATGGCGTACATTGACGACATTCTCGTGACCGGCGCGAATTTTGAAGAACATCTCACCAATCTAGAGACCGTTTTGTCGCGTCTGGTTGACCATGGCCTTAAAGTTAAGCCCCAGAAGTGCAGTTTATTACGTCGGAAAGTGGAATGCCTTGGACACTTGGTAAGTTGCGCCGGTATCGAACCATCTCCCGCTGGTATTGAGGCAATCCTGAAGTACCCGATGCCCCGAACTGTTCGTCAGGTGCGGACTTTCCTGGGTATGGTCAATTTTTTTCGCAGACATATCCCGAAGTGTAGTGAATCGATGGCTCCTCTAACCGATGTAACCAAGGGTAAGAGTTTGAAATGGACCGATGATTGCACGAACGCATTTGAGAATCTTAAAGTTGCTCTGACATCTCCCCCAGTGCTAGCATATCCGCAGTTCTCAGACCTTTCTAGTAAGTTGACCGTTACGGCTGACGCAAGCCTGGTAGGAGCCGGTGCGGTCCTCACACAGGTTCAGGCGGGCGAAGAAAAGGTTATTGCTTATGCGAGTACTTCTTTCAATACGGCCGAGCGGAACTATAGTACAACGGATAGAGAACTGGCAGCACTGAGATGGGCAGTGAAACTTTTTCGACCTTTCTTGTCAGGACGCGCTTATGTTATTAGGTCTGACCACCGACCTCTGATCTACCTTGCTAATATGATAAAGGTAGATTCAAGACTACTGCGGACGTTCGAAGACCTGAACGTAGGTCTCTATGAGCTACAGTACATTCCGGGCAAAGATAATGTTGTCGCAGATAGTTTATCCCGTGCATTTGAGCTGAACGATTTAGTGGAGGAAGTTGATGAAACTTTCACGGTAAAGAAAAATGAACTATATGTAACGGTCCTCGGAGGTGCAGATTCTTTATTTCTGTGTATGTCTCTGCTATTGTACGATTCCATGGACCATCATTTGTAGGTGCGTAAAGAGGTACTAGGAATGTTAATGAAAGCACCGGAAGATTTTGATATTGTCTCGAATAGGGTGTCAAGGCGTAATTTGAGAGCGATGCTGTACCCGGGAGTCCTTCCCTGCGCCGAGGCGCTACCCGCATTCGTTGCTCTGTACGACATTGGTTTTAAAGTCCACATTGACCAACTAGGAGTGATAGATTTTTCCAGCGCATCAGGGCGTGTTGGCGCCCATCTTCACTTGATCGGCGGAGTTCACTTTAACCTGTTGGCAAAAGAAGGAGGTGAGGGACGAGAAAACTATGTAGTCGGCAGGTAGAAGAACGTTGTACATGTTAGAGGACGACAGGGTAGAAAGAAAAAACGAGACGACCATTATGCAGATTAGACCGAAAGTAGAGATAACCTCTGCAGACGCAGCCAAATCTGAATCTAGAGATTCGAGCGTTGGTCAACCTAGCGCTCCGAGCAGTGAGAGCGGCGAGGTTGCCGACTTGACTCACTCTAATTTTGACTTTGATGAATTGAGAACCTTTCAACGCAAAAATTCTGAACTTATGCAGATTTGCTCAGCTGTTGCAAATGAAGCTGCGGTGAACTGTGACAAATGCACGAGATATGACAAGTTGCAACGGGTGCAAAAGCTGTTGGTAAGAAACGGCATACTGTGTGGCCAGACAGACCAGGGAGCAAAACCAATCATTCCAACAGAGTTGCTTAGACCAGTATTGAAACGTATGCACGCGGATGCCGGTCATATGGGTCGAGATAAATTAATTTATGCATTTAAAAGTTATTATTACCACCCTAACCTTTACCCAGCTGTAGCCAAATTGGTGAAAGAATGTGACATTTGCCAACGTTTTAAGATTTAATCTCGGGGAGGAAAGCCAGTGATAGAGAGGAGTGCAACTAGCTTGTTGGATCAGTACGCTCTGGATGTTCTGCAAGTGGATCAGGCTGCCTACGGTTTGAAGTACCTTGTGGTTGGGATCAATATGGCGTCTCGTTTTGTGCACGCGGTTCCTTTGCGGGACAAGACCACACAAACTGTGGCCCGCGCTGTTGAGGAGAGGATTTTTTCTGCTCTGCCGAGGATGCCCATGTCTGTGCTGACGGACAACGGCAAGGAATTTACAGGGGAAGTTTTCAGCAGTTTGCTCGCTAGGTACGGCATTGAACATCATACGTCCGTGCCCTACCTGGGCCACACCAACGGCCGGGTAGAGAGAGTAAACCGGAGCTTACTTGTCGGGCTGGCAACAGCGTGCAAAGAGCGTGGAACCACTTGGCCAGAGGAGCTACCACGCGTGCTGATCACTATCAACCACGCTAAGCACCGTACCACGGGGAAGGTACCGGTTGACTTTTTCACAGGAGGAACAGCCAGATTACCTCTGCCGTCGAGGCAACGATGGAGACCTGTTCGCTCTGGGAGACCTGGTTGCACGGAGGCTGCCAGCTTACCAGACTCAGAACAAGCTTGCCCCTCGATACTCCGCACCTCACAAAGTGGTGAAAGTTTATAGTCAAGGGACGGTTTACAAAATTCTGGACAAGCAGGGAGTGTCACGACGGGCCCATTACGAGCAGCTGAAGACCTGGCACGGACCTTGGCGACCAAGAAATCTCAATGATGACCCGGGTATTGGAATGAGTGGAAACAGCGCACCTAAAGCCGGAAGCTCAACTGTTCCGGCTGTTGCACCAGCTCCAACGGCTGGACTTGATGACACTCGCCGGCCTGGATGCCTGCTCTGGCGAGTGGCCTTCAGACGTGTTTTCCGGGATGGCTTCAAGCGGCAGCACAGCAGGCTCAGAACGGAGCTGCTGAAGAAATTGAAAATGAGCTAGAGCGTGTTGAAGTTGATGATGCAGTGCCTTCGGCGAGCAGACTACAACTTGAAACAGGTGCTATTCCGAAGAACCCGAGACGCCCATCCCAGTCACTACCGGCGGTAACAACGCGGGCTATGTCCAAGAGGCTGGAATTCTGGTCTATTGACACAGACAGTATTGACGACCAGCAGCCTATTGCAACTCAGCAGCCGTAAGCGAGAGACTTCGAGGGATTCGTCCAAGAGCGAGAGGTTCTTGCCTCAACTCCATTACGGAACCTTCGGGCCACGCTGAATCGAACTGTACTGGACCCTAGCAGTGATGGTTCAGACGACGAATGGGATGAGCTTGTTAGGAACGCGGCAAGTGGCGAACCGGCCTTCTTAGAGAACAGCAAGAGACTTCAGCCAAGGTCCACTATCTCTGAGCCTGACAGCAAGGGAACATCTAGCGGTAGAGATTTCTACTGTTTAACCATGAGTGATCATGTGATTGATAGCTTGCCGTCGTTGAGCAATAGCCCACCGGCAGTGGTGGAATCGTTGAGCAGCCTTTGCCTGGCCGACTGTTGGTGCAAGACAGAGGTGTCACCAGCCACTGCTGGTTTGTCGCCTCTCTTTTCCTTTGGAGATAGTGTAGGATCGTTATAGCTCGAAGTGTTTCATGTAACAATCGGTTAGCAAAAGCCAAGCTTCATATTTGTTCAGATTTTTTTTTTTGAACGACTGAATTAGGGGATTCTGGCGCGGAGGGAAGCTTGGTTCAATTTTTTTTTTTACTAGGAGGGTAGTCAGAATCCTTGCCTCACTTACTTGAGTAGTGTGGTTCCTGTTAGAAACAGGCAGTATGCCCATATTTATGAGGGTAATTTTTATAACCCCTATAGAACTTTCTTAGAAAGTGGTAGGGAGGGAGCAATTTTTGATTAATTTTTCGTTCCGCACATTTTTGTGCTTTACTCAAAAGAGTTCTTTTGAAGTTTTTATTGAAAGGGCTAGTTGCACTAGTTTAGCTTGCTTTGAGCAACTACTTCCAACTTTATTGTTTAATAAATTTCCAAACTTTCTTGTGTAGATATATGGATATAATTTGAAGGTGCACCTGTACATTATGTATATATTGTAAATCTAACCAATGCCTTTCTTTCCAGCAAGAAGAATGGAGCGCCTGCTGCATGAATGGAGGGGTTTGCCACCCTCTACTGACTAGGTGTGCACCCGCGTCCCTGCAGCACCTCTCTGCCCTTCCTCGCTTTGGCGGTTCTCAGCTCCCCCCACCGTCACAATTTGTCGCGGTGGATCCCCGCAGTCTTCTCCAGATCAGCCCTCTGAAAGACAACCGTAGAGGCTACTGCACCTGTTACTGAAAAACCCCTAGACTGCCTAGTTTACTTGATCGGGGGAGAGTGGTGATCTGGAGCTTGGAGGGGAGAGAATGTTGTTAGCGTCAGAGGAATGAACGAGTTGGATACGATTTTTTTTTTGTTGCTGGAGAGGGAGTTTATATATTATTTTGTATATTGTTAGTTTGTGTAAATATTTATAGAGTTTATTTTCAAGAGCTTATATAAGATTTTATCTCAAGAGTTTGAAATTTATTATAGTATTTTATGTAAATCTGAGTATATTATTTGCATATCTTGAACAATACTTGGGGAAACGAATTCAGAGTTTATGGAGTACTGCATAAGATTTTACCTCTTTTTACGAACCTTTTTCAAATTATCTAATCTGGTTCACTACCTCTGAGTGCAATAAATTTTGTTTCCTGTGCAATAGCTACTCACTCCAGTGCAAAATTCAATTTATAGCAACAGAAATTTTAGAGTTTGTTCCTAATTTTTGTGCAATAGTTGAATTATTTTTGAAGCAAAATTTTTGCTTGGCACTAGATTTTGTAACTTTTTTTTCAATTTGATAAGAAATTGAGTTACTGTGAACCTTTTAGTGCAAAAGGGCCCTTGTTGCCATTGCACCGATTAGGAAGATTAGAATCACTTTTATTTTGAATGCTAGATACAAGTTTTGTTAGTTTATTTTTACCTGCGCATTGTTAGGATTTACGCTATTAATTTGTTAAGAACCCTCGCCAGCCTTGTTGTCCCTAATTATGTGGAAACCTTAGGTTTATTAGGAAGGGATTGTGGGGGCTGAGGCCGTGCTTTATTTAAACAAAGTTCTCTGTATTCAGCCCCACTGACTCACCGGCTCCTCCCTCTGTGATATCTGGTTTGGAAAAGCAGACTGGGGATTTTTCCACCACAATGTTGGGGCCATTGTCTCACATGAGGGGGTTCCAGTAACCTTGAGCAATTTCAGTTAAATTCTCAATTAGAGCCCAAATGATGATTATTACTAATTATTTATATTGCACTTTAGGTTTTATTAATTATCTTTGTTCATTTCACTTATTTTCGGCAATATTTATTATATTCATTATTTATTTGATTTTCATGATGGAAGGGGCGTGGCCAGTTGGCTATATAGAGATGCGCGTGTGTGTGAGCCGGCAGTTGATCTAGAGCCGTCCCCAAAAGAGGTCAGCCCATGCCTCTGACGGCTCCTTCCGTTGCTCCTTACTTATTGTCTTCATTGCTCCGTCACTCTATGTTTGCCATACCGCTATTCTGCTTTGATTCAGTACCGCCAGTGACTGAATATTGTGTGCGTTACTAGCGCGGTAAATCCCTGTATTCAAAGTGTAGCTTTGAAGTGCGTTTTCTGAACTGAATTTTATTGAATTTAAAGTGGTGAATATTAATCTGGTTTTTAACCTATTTATATTGAAATTGGTGTGTGGAGTTTTGTGAGAGTTACTGTGTGGTCCTGTACCCTGGTTGACCCACCTAGCCTATACTGGCCTGGATGACCTGCCGCCTCTGTGACCATCCTGACTTCGAGCGGTAGTGGGGTCGCCGGTTCAAGAAGTGCAGGCACCCACAAAAGGGAGAAGTAACAATTGTCAATCGGTTGGTGAGGTTACTGAACTTGTGTTTTGTGGCAGGCGTGGTAACAATTGAGTGGCGCAGTGCCTGCATTGTTCTGCTGTATAAGGGCAAAGGAGTTGAAAATTTATCCTGCAACTTGAGAGGTTCAGTCTGTTAGGTGTGGTTGGTAAGTTGTACAGGTGAACACTGATCAAAAGGATTAGAGACTGTACAGACTGTGCAATTTGAGAGCTACAGTGTGGTTTTAGGAGTGGTAGGGGCTGTGCCAATCAGATTTTTGCAGTGAGACAGGTCTGTAAGAAGTACCTTGCAAAGGAAAAGATGTGTTCTGGGCTTTCATGGATCTGGAGAAGGCATACAACAGGATTGACAGAGATGCGCTGTGGAGGGTGTTGCGTTTGTATGGAGTGTGCAGACATATGTTGAAAGCTGTGCAGAGTTTCTATGTTGGCAGCCGAGCATGTGTCAGTGTGGGAAGCAAGGTGAGTGATTGGTTCTTGGTAACGCAGGACTGAGACAAGGCTGTGTGATGTCTCTCTGGCTGTTCAAAAATCTATATGAATGGAGTGGTCAGGAGGGGAATGAGAGTGCGCTGGGTTGTGGCTTGAAGCTGTTGGAAGCAAATGGGTGGAGTTGGCAGCTTAGCCAGTTGCTATTTGCGTTTGATTTGGCCCTGGTTGCGGATCCAGAGGACAAGCTATGTAGGCTAGTGTTTGAGTTTGGTAGTGTGTGAGAGGAGGAAGCTTTAAGTGAACAAGGGTAAAAGTGAAGTAATGAGATGCTTGAGGACTGTCAATATTCGCAGACCTAGTGTCCTCCTTAATGGACAGTTGTTGGAAAAAGTTCAGTTTTTTTCTAAGTATCTGTGCTATCATGTGGAGAAGACTGAATTAGTGTGAACTGAAGTGAAGTTGCGAGTGAAGGAAGAGTGTAAAGTGTTGGGTGCACTGAAGAGCGTAATGAGCTGCAGGGCAATGGGGATGGAAGCAAGAGAGGGCTATGAGGATGTCTTTGTGTCAACTGTGCTGTAGGGAGCTGAGACTTCGGGTGAGAGAGCAGAGGAGAGAAGAAGGTTGAATGAGTTCGAGATGAAATTTTGTAAGAGCATGGCTGGAGTGTTGCTGAGAGACAGGTTCACTGATGAAGAAGTTAGAGGACAGAGTTGATTTGCTTGTTCTGAGATGGTTTGGGCACATGATGAGGATGGATGAAGGGAGATTGGTGAAGAAGGTGTTGAAGTCAGAGGCGAGTGGACATAGGCCTAAAGAGAGACCAAAGTTTGGGTGGATGGATGGTGTGAAGCAGGCATTAGGAAGGAGAGACCTGTGTGTGGATGTAGCAAGAGAGTGTGCCCTGGATAGGCGTGAGTGGAGAAGGAGAGGGAACGGATGAGTTTTGACACTGCCCTGATGTGCTCTCCTGCCCTAGGTATATCATTGAAAGATGTGATGATCAAAGGCGGGGGGGCCTGGGCATCATTACGCGGCAGACTTAAACCAGTCACGCTGCCGACACTGATCTCGAACCGCACTCATGACCTGGAGGGTGTGTTGCAAGGTTCTCGGCCGGACCCTTTTGCACCAAAGAACCAAGGTGTGCTAGTGTGTGTGTATGAGAGTGCAAGATGCACCTTGTCGTTGGCCACCCCCTTTGCTGCGGAATTTCGGCCTAGTGTCTGTATCTGTAATCAAACCTTAATTGTTTTTTAGCTCAGTCATCCAAAGTTTAGCTAACTTTATACCTGGAAGTAGTTTTTTCAGCAACTCAAGAAAGATTGGTTTGGCTTCTTACATAACAGGAGGAGGGTTCTATTGATTGTGTATTATTGCAATGATGTTAGATATATATCGGCAGGGTTCCCACAGTTCCTTGAAAATCTTCAGCTGCCCGTGAATATGGTCATGTCCTTGAATTTTGTGAAAATGTTCTTGATTTTTCCAAACAGTGCAAAATATGGAGTTGGTGTTGAAAATAAGTAATGACAGGCAGGGAGTAGTGCCTGTCATCACTTATTTCCATGGTAATGATACTGGTACTACTTGGGGATTTGATGCATTCCATCCATTTCTGAGCATCAAAGGTTTTGAATAATGTAACGAAGAATCCATTACACTTACCGCTAGTCAACATCTAAACTTGAGATTTGTGAAGGCTGTGCCAGTGTCATGGCTCTAAAAATAAGCTACAAAAAACGAATTTGCTTGACTACTCTGTCATCTGTAGATGTTCATCTACAACAGCATTATATATCATGCATACAAAAATCAAATTTGGTTAGTGATGATAGTATTGACAAAATGCTTCAGCTCATACCATGACAGTTGCTGTAAGGTTCCCATACTTAATTGTTTGCATATAAAGCAGAGGGTTACAAGTTGTTATCAGCAGTGCTCCTACTACTTGATGAAGCTTTCTTCTGAAGTTTTTTTTTGCGTTACAGTTTCTGTAAAATCGTCCATAGTAATATAGAGTTGTTGATAAACATATATGTTATGAGAAGGCAGATGTTTTATTCTAAATGTCATTGAAATAACCTAATATTTATTCATGTTTGCTGTTATCACTCGCAACAAAAACTAGTCTCTGTCAGAGATCACTTCACTGTCTGAAAACAGTTATAGTATACTGAAACATATACTATCAGACTGATGTAAGTTTCAGCATACTACATCTGTTCTTGGACAGATTTATTGAATATATATATATATAAATATATATTTAACAAATTTCAAATTTATGAAATTTTGATTAATTTACATTTTTTCAGGTCAAGTTAGTAGAAAGGGCATCAAAGAAAACCAACCATTTTAATGACTCATGGTTGAAATTAGAAAAATGTAATTGGCTCAACAAACACCCAACTTCTACAGTTCATGCAAGCTGTAAAGTATGTGCATCAGATATTCATTTGGGTAGTATAAGGCTTGGTGCATTGGAAAGCCACATGAAAGGAAAGAAGCACACTCAACTGGCAGCTTCATCTCCATCGATTAGAGGTTGGTTTTCATCTAGAACAACAGAATTGGCACCTTCATCCTCGTCCACGGCAGGGTCAACTGTCACTCCGTCCCCTGCAGTGTTAACTTCAACGTCTATAACCTCTGTAACTGAAACATCAAGTTTTTCTGCATCAACTGCTTCCTCACTACCTGAATCTGTTAGCTACCAGTTTTGTAATTGATGAGAATGTTATGAAGGCCGAAATGTTATGGGTGATGCACAATGTTGTTGCTCATCATTCATATGATACAAGCTAAACTGTATGCCAACCATTCAAAGACATGTTTCCTGACTTTCAAATAGCAGCAAAATTTTCCTGTGGAAGTACCAAGCTTTCTTATCTCGTTGCTTTTGGTCTAGCCCCATACTATGCAAATGAATTGATTGATGCACTCAAGTTGGTCTTCCAATTTGTCATCCTCTTTGACAAATTTTTATATCAAACCACTAGGAATGAACAAATGGACTTTCATGTCCATTTCTGGGATGTGGATAAGCTATGTGTATCAACCCGTTTTCTCAATCTGAGTTATTGGGCCATTCTACTGCCAAGGACCTTCTGCAGTGCTTCAAGAAGGCTACCAACCACCTAGATGTTGAAAAGGTGATGCAGGTCTCCTTGGATGGCCCTAATGTCAACAAAAAGTTCTACAATAATTATGTTGAAGATCAAAAACAGATGCATCAAGAGGCTCCCAACTTAATTGATATTTGTTGTTGTGGGCTGCATGTGGTAGCTACATGGTGGATTTAAGATGGGATCAGAAGTGGCTGGTTGGAATACTGGCAAGTAACTGAGGTCATTATGATATCTTTTTTCTGACTCTCCTGCGAGGCGTGCAGAGTACACATTAATTACGGCATCAGAAATGTTCCCACACAGTTTTGCTCCACTCTATGGGTCGAAGATATTGCTGTTGCTGAAAGGGCAGTCAGCATTTGGAGTGACATTTCTAAACATGTCAAAGCCCTGGACCAAAATCTAAGTCTGCATCATACAAAACTGTTGCGTGTGCTGTTGATGATCCACTGGCTCTTGCAAAATTGAATGTCTTTATAAGAACTGCCAAATACCTCCACCCATTCCTGAAAACTGTTCTGACAGATCACCCTATGGTACAATTTTTGGAGGCAGAACTAGTAGAGCTCCTCCATAAGGTGAACTCTTACCTTTGTCTCATACCTTTTTTGTCCGCAGAACTGAGATACAAAGGTGAATCATGGCCTCACTCTTCTTCACTCTTAGAGCTAGATTTGCAAAGTGAAACCATCACAAGAAGTGTCAAACATGTTGATGTTGGGTTTGCAGCATCAAGTGGTTTATTGCAAAAATCTGGTGGAAGTGATGCTAAGAAGCTAGAATTCAAAGTGCAGGCAAAGGAGTTCTTCCTGAAAGTTTCAGGAACGATTATTGAACAATCCCCTTTAAAATTTTCTCTGGTTCGAAGTATTGATTGTTTGAATCCAAAAAAGTATGATGAAAAAAAGTCAAACAAAACAAGACATTGTTCACAAATCTTGTAACAATAATGACAAAGTGCAAAGTTGTTGAAACTGAAGAATCTCATTGCTGAACACAGGCATTTTGTGCAGTATGTTCAGAAAGAGCACAGAGAAGAGTTTTGAGAGTTATGATGTCAGAAAGAGTGTACGTTTGGATTATTCTTTTTAAAATATCTTCATAGGAAAGGAGGACTTTGATAAAGTGTGGGGTTTCCTTAAAAGGCTGCTCATTTTGTCAAATGGTCAGGCTTCTGTTGAGCGCAGATTTAGTGTAAATAAGGACACCCCAAAAACGAATATGGCTGAGACAACACTGACTGCTAAGCGTGTTGTGATTGATGGCACTCAATTACAATTGGGTGTTGACAACCTACGTCAAGTGAACTTTGTGCCAATTACAAAGAAGCTTGTGGAACGTTGTTGATCCGACAAAATGTGAAACTCTGTGTACCTTCAAGATCAAGAAAAAAAGAAAGGAAGACCAAAGCTGGGAAGAGAAAGCAGCTTGTAATGTTAGAAATCACTGGAAGGAAGGCCAAGAAACAGAAGCTGGAATCAAATTAATTGCAAATGATTGGTAAAGCGGATGAACTGTCAAGGCAAGCAGAACAGGAGGAGTATTTTCTTTGTTGTCTGCTGCAAATTCTCTCTGACTTTGGGCAAATGGAACAAAAGAAGAAGCAGAAAAAGAAGTCACTCATATAGAAAATCTTGAGCAAACATTAAAGCAGCTTCAATAAATTAATATGAATGACAAAGGTCTGGATTGTAATTCAAATTTGCTTAGTCTCATTCTGTAATAGACAAGGGTAGATTTTTTTCTAGAAGAGCCAATGTTATGTTTTCTACACTTTTTTATTCTGTTTTGTATGTTGAATAGTCAAGTTTTTTTTATCTCTCATTTGATAATAAAATGTCATGCAGAGTAGATTTTCATTGTTGAGAAAGAAAAAAAAGCTATGCCACGTTCAGGGAAAGATTTTCACTCTGAAGTCTGTATGGTATCGATAATATTTTTGGCTATAACTTCATATATTACACTCAAGTTATCTTTTTTTTTTGCATTTACTTCTATTCTTTTTGATTGTTGTTTACTTACTATGACTATAAATTAATAGACACTGACTAGCTTGAGTGAACACCTCTCTCTTCAACTGGCTGGTGGGGACGATTTTTTTTTTTTTAGATATGTTTATTCTTATGTTTGACACCCCCATATGTGCAACTGTAATTAGGAGACTGGCTACCCAACCCTAGGGCTAGGACCCTAATGTATTTAGTCCTTGTTTGAGACACTTTCATTTGTGGTCACTTTCTTCCTTCCTTGTTTCCTAATCCTCATCTGATCTTGTCATATTCTTTCTATTGCTGCTGTTCCCATGTGAGGTTCCCTGTGTGAGAGCACACCTCGAGTATGGGATCCTTGTCCCCTATAGTCCATAGCTACTAAATAGTCTCTTGTACTCTGTGCTTTTGGATCACACTTTTTGTGGTTAATAACCTTGAAGTAGCTTATAATGATAATTATAATAATAATGACACCCTAATATTTGTGTCCTTGAAAATTCAAGACATGTCCTTGAATTGTCTTTGAAATATCCTTGATTTTTTTTCTTCTTCTGTTGTGGGCTTGTTTTCTTGTGACAAAGATTAGTGTTTGTCAACATCCACAGCCCCATGGCTAGTTGCAATGTAATCCTGCAGTATTGCCATTCATCAACACCCTTCCAAGGATCTAGATACTGGAGCTAGTCTTTCTACCCTTTCTTTGGTTCATTTCAATATCTTTATTGGATGTAATCTTCCAGATCTGTTGATTTTTTTGTAATAATACCAACCTCTGCACCAAATATCCTGATGAAATTTGTGTGATATTTTGTGATTTTGTTGCTTCTGTGCCTGATTATACTGTTAATGTCTGGTATTGTGTGCTCCCACTTCATTGTGACCCATCTCATAGCCTCCGTGAGTGATGTCATACCAATAACAAACTTGTCACACCCAGACCTGGAACTCTAGATGGATGGCCATGGTCATGCTTGCCCTCAAACCAATAGAAGCTCTCTTCAAGTGCTGGTGATAAGGTTTGGATGCAACTCTTTGTCTTGCATCTCACTTGTCTGGTGAGGGTCAACAGACCACACTCAGTCGATACTTTGGCTGTGACATGATAGAAATGATTTCAAAGCCTTTTTTTGCTGTGTATTCTACCTGGATATTTACTTCTTGCTGTGTGTTGCAGTTGCTGCATGTGTGTGTTACTGCTGCCGACCACTGCTGACTGGTGCTCAAAGATGGTCCAACTGAACAACACCTGCTGGAGTGCATCTGCTGCTCTCAGCCTTCACCAAACAGCCTTCCTTCTCCAAGGTGATGAAAAAAAATGCTGGATCAATAAATTTCGTAAATGCTTTGTGTTCAAACATGCCATCCGATACATTGGAGGCATTGTAGCTGGCTCTATTTATGTTATTCAATTGTTATTTTGAATTTGTTAACATAGTTTTATTGTAGCTACCTGGATTACAGATCCAAGGCTCTTGTTGAAAGTTTTTTTGAATGTTATGATAGGATCACATTGGCCTATGATATATTGTAGTCCAATTGTTTGCTATCAATGTTTACATTTTCTATAAAAATATTTTGCTTGGGTACAGATAGTTCAAATAGATGCAGATGCATGACCAAATCTTTCAGAAGGAGGAGGGATGGCAAGATGCACCTCACACTCAAACACATTCCAAAACTTAGCCCTTTAGCAACTAAGGATTTGGCTAGTAGCTACCTTGCTATGCTTCCTTTGGGTCAGGAGTGGGTCCGAGATCAGTCTCAGCAGCATGTCCTAACAGCTTTCACTCGATTACCTCTGCTGTGTCATAGTTGCCAAGCCCACGTTTTTCAACGTGATGCTTGGGGCAGAAAACTGTGTTAGGCCTACCTTAAATTCAAGATATCCACAAGAACACATGGGTAAGGGTGGCTCATGGTGCAATGGTGGAGAGTGCTGATGGATTTTGTGTTGATTTCAAGGAGAGTGGTGGGAAGACTCTTGAATGAGCGGGTGTTAAGAAGGGAGGGTGGAGGATTGTCTGACCATCTGCTTTTAGAAGGAAGATTAACAGGGGAGCAGAGGTGGAAGGAGAACAAAAGAGCAGGAGGAGGAAGAAGGGTACTGAAGGAGAGTGTGCTAAATGTGGAAAACAGAGGTAAGGAATTCCAGCAGATGTGAAGGAAGATTATGACATCCTGAAAGGGCAGGACCTGCAAGAGGCGGAGGAAGAAAGGGAGACATTCAATGATGCGGTGTTGAGATGTGCGAAAAATGTGTGTGTTGGGCGCCCTGTGGGCGGGTACAGAAGAAAGGGCTGCAAGTGGTGGAAGGAGGAGGTCAAACTGGCGCAGAAAACGAAAGCTTTTGCGGTGTGGTTGCAAGCAAGGTTCATGGTAGCCTATGACAACTAAAAATATGAGAGGGAAGAGGTTAAGCAAGTAGTGAGGAGAGCCAATAGGGACGCTGATGCCAGGTGGGGCAGACGGTTGTGCCATCATTTAGGGAAGAACAAAAAGATGTTCTGGGAAGAAGCGAGAGTGAAAAAGGGGCAGACCAGAAAGGAGGAGGTGGTGAAAGATGAAGCGGCCAATTATTGACAGATTGTTCTTGAATGTCAAGGATGAGAAAGAGGCTGACATTGTTGCTGTGGGTGGTGGTGTATGGATGCCGGTTTTGGGAGAGAAACTTGCTGCGGACATTACTAGGGAAGAGGTGCAGGAAGTGGTTGAGGTGATGAAAGCAAGGAAAGCCCCTGGTTAGGAAGGCGTTGCAACTGAGTGCATGAAAAAGGGTGAAGTATGAATAATCGAATGACTGGTGAGGTAATTGAATCAGGGTTTTGTAGCGGGCGTGGTGCCAATCGAGTGACTCAGTGCTTTCATTGTTCCGCTGTACAAAGGTAAAGGAGATGTACATTATGTGTGGTCGGTAAATTGTACGGGCGAGTGTTGATCAAAAGGATTAGAGACTGTACCGATGACACAATTGAAGAGGATTAGTGTGTCTTTAGGAGTGGTCCGATCAGAGTTTTGCAGTAAAAGGAGTTAGTGAGAAGTACCTTGCAAAAGAAAAAGATTTTTTCTGTGCCTTCATGGATTAGGAAAAGACCTACAACAGGGTTGACTGGGACCTACTATGGATAGTGTTGCGTTTGTCCGGAGTGGGCGGAAATCTGTTGAAAGCGGTGCAGAGTTTCTTTGTTGACAGCA
This sequence comes from Gammarus roeselii, assembly GCA_016164225.1. Taxonomy (NCBI): domain Eukaryota; kingdom Metazoa; phylum Arthropoda; class Malacostraca; order Amphipoda; family Gammaridae; genus Gammarus; species Gammarus roeselii. The sequence continues at coordinate 1,726 of SDVV010007991.1, read as the reverse complement.
GAGCATGTGTCAGAGTGGGGAGCAAGGTGAGTGATTGGCTTACAGTGAAAGTCAGTCGAAGATAAGGCTGCGTTATGGCTCCCTGGCTGTTCAGTCCCTACATAGATGGAGTAGTCAGGGAGGTGAGCGTGAGTTTATTGGGTTGTGACTTGGAGCTGTGGAAACGAATGGACGGAGTTTGCAGTTGAGCCAAGCACTGTTGGCGGATAATACGTCATTGGTGGCGGATTCAGAGGAGATGCTGTGTAAGCTAGTATTGAAGTTTGGTAGAGTGTATGAGAGGATGAAGATTCGAGTGAACTCTGGTAAACGTTGAGTAATGATATGTCCGAGAAATGTTGATGGAAGCAGAATAAGTGTCCTTATGAATTAAGGGTTATTGGAAGAAGTTCAGGGTTTTAAGTACCAGGGCTTCCATGCGGAAAAGACTGAACTGTTGGAAACTGAGGTGAAGTTGCAAGTGGAGAAATGGTGTAATGTGTTGGGTGCACCGAAGAGTGTAATAAGCTGTAGGACGTTGGAGATGGCAGCAAAGTGAGTTTTATGAGGGGGTGGTTTTACTAACTGGGCTGTACATAGTTGAGACATGAGGGATGAACGGAGGAAAGAGGAAAAAGTGGAATGTTTTCAAAATGAAATGTTTGAGGGGTATGGCTGGAGGGACGCTGAGGGACAGGATAACAACGTGGTTCGAATTAGAACGGGGCTGGTGAAGGTGTTAGAGGACAGATTTGATTCGCATGTTCTGAAATGTTTTGGGCACATGGTGAGGATGGATGATGGGAGATGGTGGTATGGGTGATGAATGCAGAGGCAAGTAGACGTAGGTCTAGAGCAAGACCGAAGTTTGGGTGGATGGATGGTGTAAAGCAGGTGTTAAAAAGAAGAGACTTGTGTGTGAAGGTAGCAAGAGAGCATGCAATGAATATGCGTGGGTTAGGAATGGTTTGGAAAGTATGATTTTTGACGCTGCCCTGATGTGCTCTCCCGCCTTGGCATCTCGTTGAGAAACGGGTTGGTCGTTGGTGGGTTGGGGGGGGCTCGGTCATCAAGACGCGGCAGAGGTAAACCAGACACACTGTCGGGACCTGCTGCTGACACTGCCTTCGGATCGTACTCATGACCCTGAGTGGGTGTTGCGGGGTCGTCCGACCGGACCCTTCAGCGTAATAGGGCCAAGTTGTTCGAGTGTGAATGTACGAGATCAGTGCAAGGTGCGCCTTTCCGTCGGCCACCTTCCTTCCTGGGAGATTCGGTCTAGTGTCTGTGTCTATGTATCTGTATCTTTCTTGCGGTTCTCCTGCTTGAGATTCCCTACACTAAGTGTAGATCTCATGCAAGTGATTTCCCGGGTTTATTCGCCCCATCACCCTTCAGCAGGTGTCGGGGCGCTTAACCAACGGCACCTTTAGGGCGACTGCGAATCCTTGGGGTTCTGGAGCACACTACCAGTAGGTAGTGCGATAATCCTCCTTACTGCCACCCGGGCAGTGCTGGCACCATGTAGCCTCAGCACCATACCAGTTTCTGTACATCCTGTGGCACCCGTGCATACCTTTGACATTCGGCGCGTAATAGATATTGACTTGAAGCAGTAGTAAACCTAACTCCAACATGGAAAAATATGTCAAACTTGACGCCGCACTGTTTGCCAGTGCCAGAAGGACGCTGGCTCCAGCGCGCTAGAACGCTCGTCACTATTATAATCTCCTCACTGCGCTGGTAC
>SDVV010007990.1:0-17449 GCA_016164225.1 Gammarus roeselii | reverse complement strand
CTTAGGCGTGCGAGCCTGCTTTAATCAATGATCGTCGAGCCCTACGGGGGAGCCTATTATGACTCGCGTTGAGGCTCTGGTGGAAATGAGGATCAAATCAAATCAAATCAAATTAACATTTTATTTTAGTATTTTATTGGTTTTTATTTCGTCGACTCTATTATTTACCTCTGCCCCTTTTTTATGATGATAAATTTTGCACTGGTTATCATAAATCGAGGCTGGTTGAGAGTAGGTGACCGGGAAAAGAGGGTACTCGTGGGACCCGCGGGACTCAGAAACTCCGAGGGTTTCGGGAAGCCGGGGTACTTGGAAGACCAGAAAGATTTGAGGGGGCCGCCATTGACCCCTCTGAGGTCCTTTGGGACACCCTTGAGACCCTTTGGGACACCCTTGAGACCCCTTGGGACCCCCTTGAGACCCTTTGGGACCCCCTTGAGAAACTTTGGGACCCTCTTTAGGCTCCTCTGAACTCTGGGACCCTTGCTTCCCCCCTCCCCACGCTGTAAAACCTACAGATACAGACACTGGGCCGCATCCTCGAAAGAGGGGGGTGGCCGACGGCAAAACGCACCTTACAACCTCATACGCTCACACTTACACAACTTAGCCCTTTTGTGCTCAAGGCTCCGGCCGGTAACGCCGCAACACACGCAGGGTCACGAGTGCAGTCCGAGGATCCGTTGTCAGCAGCAGGGCCCGACAGTTTTCACTGGTTTACCCCCGCCGCGTCATAATGGCCGGGCCCCTCTCACCCACGACCATCCCGACAATGGGATACCAAGGCCGGGAAAGCACTTAGAGCTCCACTCACGTCTGTTCATTGCACGCTTTCTCGCTACTTCCTTATTCATCTCTCCTTCCTAACGCCTGCTTCACACCATCCATCCACCCAAACTTCGGTCCACCTCTATGCCTGCGACCACTCGCCTCCGCATAAATCACCCTTTTCACCAATCTCCCTTCATCCATCCTCTCCATGTTCCCGAACCATCTCAAAACACGCATATCCACTTTGTCCTCCAACTTCTTCACCATCCCTGTTCTGATTCGAACCACGTCGTTGGTGATCCGGTCTCTCAGCGTAACACCAGCCGTGCTCCTCAAACATTTCATCTCATAAACATTCAACCTTCTTTTCTCCCCTGCTCTCACCCCCCAAGTCTCAGCTCCGTAGAGCACAGTTGGGACAACAACACCCTCATATAGCCCTCTCTTTGCTTCCATCCCCAACGTCCTACAACTCATTACCCTCTTCAGTGCACCCAACACTTCACATCCCTCATTCACTCGCGCCTTCACCTCAGTTTCCACTAGTTCAGTTATCCCCACATGGGAGCCCAAATACTTAGAAGACTGAACTTCCTCCAAGAGCTCTCCATTTAGGGGGATATGAATTTTGCTCGCATCAGTCCTCGTGCATCTCATTACTTAACTCTTACCCACGTTCACTCGGAGCTTCCTTCTCTCACACACTCTACCAAACTCCGACACTAACCTGCATAGCTTCTCCTCTGAATCCGCAACCAGGGCAGTATCATCAGCAAATAGTAACTGGCCGAACTACCAACTCCGTCCATTCGCTTCCAACAGTTCCAAGCTACGACACAGCACACTCGCGTTCACCTCCCTGACCACTCCATCCACATAGAGGTTGAACAACAGCCAGGGAAACATCACGCAGCCTTGTCTCAGTCCAACTTTCACTGTGAACCAATCACTTGCCTCGCTTCCCACTCTGACACATGCTCGGCTGCCAACATAGAAACTCTGCACCGCTTTCAACAGATGTCCGCCCACTCCATACAAACGCAACACCCTCTACAGCGCTTTCCTGTCAATCCTGTCGCATGCCTTCTCCAGATCCACGAAGGCCCAGAACACATCCTTTCCTTTGGCAAGGTACTTCTCACTGCCTGCCACAAAACACAAGTTCAGTAACCTCACCAAACATTCGACAATTGTTACTCCACCCTTCTTCAGGCACTCAGTCGGAACGTCATCCAGACCAGGGGCTTTCCCTGCTTTCATCACCTCCACCGCCTCCTGCACCTCTTCCCTGGCAATGTCCGTCACAAGTCTTCCTTCAAAAACTGGCATCCGAGCACCACCAATCACGGCAACAATGTCATCCTCGACAGAGGATGACTTATAGACAGAAAAATGTAGGAGAGTGAAATTCTTGAGTAGAACAATTAGCTATTACAGTCTACGGATTACTGGCACAGAGGAGGAGATCCGCGTCGAGGCTGGTCGAGGTGCGTCGCGATCAGTCTCAACATGTTGAAGCGAGTCGAGTTGGTCGCGACGAGCCGAGACTGGCCGAAATGATTCGAGACAAGCCGATATGAGCTGAGACAAGAGGTCTCGGGGGTGCTCGGGAAGACCCGGGGGACTTTGGTTACCCCCCGGGAAACTTCGCGTTGGGACTCCGGTGGAACATGGAAGCAACTACTACTACCCAAGGGACCTATGCTCCCCCCCCCCTACCCTATTCCCTTGAACAATAAGTGCGAAATCAATAAACTCAGCAGTTTTTCTGGCCATGACGAACCTGCCCTTACTTTTTTTCTTGACGATCCACAATTTTGTCATGTATAATAATGCTGGTGTATTTGTGCGGGAGTTCCTTTTTGTGATGGGTGTTTTTTTTTCAGTCTGTGCTCGCTCGCGCGTGCACGGACCATTTGTAATTTTGGGGGTTGACCTGGACTGCATAGCTATATAACCTTGTGACGCGCTGCGGTTGGAGTTGATCTATTCCGTGGAACCATAGACCTTGTACCAATTTCGACGATACTATCTGTGCGCACTGGCGCGTGTGCATATTACTCATGGAGTTCTGAGTGGCTGGAGGCGGGGATTCGTTTCGTCTGAGTCTTTCTCTTACCTGACTAAAGAAATTACCTCTACTAAACTAGACCGCGTAGCTGTAAACATTGTGTTGCGTTGCTGTCAGGCTTTGTCCGTGGACCGTAAACCTTGTACCAGTCTCAACGATGATACCTGTGCACACTCGCGTACGTTCATGTTACTCTTGAAGTTCTAAATGATTGGAGGCGACGATTCGTTTCGTCTGAGTCTTACCTGAAGTGTACTATAATAGCCCTAGACCGGGTACCTATTATGACTCACGTTGAGGCTCCGGTGGAAATGAGGCTCAAATCTAAATCGCGTAGCTTTCTAGATCGTGTTGCGTTGCTGTCGTAGCTGACTTAGTCCGTGTAGCCGTAAACCTTGTACCAGTCTCGATGCTACCTGTACGCACTGGCGTGCGTACATATTACTCTTTAAATTCTAAATGATTGGAAGCGGAGATCTGTTTCGTCTAAGCGTTGTTCTTGTGCCCACCAGCGTGCGTCTCTGACATAGCTAAAATGTTCAACTTTTTCTTACATATGACGGGATTGTTTTTTTTTTGCACACTGAGGCGTGCGAGCCTAATGGAATTCAGGATCATCGAGCTCTACGGGGGAGCCTATTATGATGCCTTGAGGCTCTGGTGAAAATGAGAAATCAAATTTTGAGGTATACAAGTAAATTGACACCTGAACAGTGTGCAAGAAACATCTGTAATCTGTATTTACGTGCTATTTTACGTTAGGAGAGTTCAGGGTTGACTATACCCTTAAGGGGTAAACCTTTTGGTAGGGCCTGAGTCTTTGGCCTTGCCGACACGTGATTGGCTACAGCCAGACGGGGCTGACTGCTGATGTGGCTATGCCAGCTCTATTCCCTATTTCTAATGCAAAACTTGTCTCCATACGTTTTAAACTTTATGGATGTTGCTATTTGAACTAAGGCTAGTAATGGGCGAAAATATTACTATAATTTGTTTGTAATTCTCAATTCAAAAACTCTCCTTTAATCCTGAACTTAGAATTTCAAGATTTCTCTGCCGCTTCCCAGATATTGATTGACTTCACCTTCACTCATTGATGGCGCCAAAAATCCTTGTTGCTGAATGGTTCCTTGCAGTATACGCCGAGAACTTTGAGCTGAAGTCCCGCACTGCTTGGTGGCAAGTTGACGTGCGGAGGGATTCCCGCCGTTAGAGGGAAAACTGCTGTTGGCGTGCGGAGGGATTTCCGCCGCCAGAGAGAAAACTGCATCTACGACACATTTCCAATGAGAGTTGATACAATGGTCTTAAATGTAATACTTAATCTTAGAAGAAGATACATTATTTACAGGAAGTAAATTCTGCTATAGCGGCTGTGAGGGAGAGCAATGCGCAATGCAGAACTCGACTTCGCGAGCCCTTACTCTGTCCCCTCCTTAGTGAGATCCCCCCCCCCCTTTTTGCTGTCAGCAATATCGTGCCGAGGGTTTGATGTGTCGTTCATTCCTGTTGGTGACACATGTTCTGATTTTTTTTGTCGCGCTATCGGCGTGCTGCGCTGGTGACTGTGTCTGCGAGCAACGGTTCACTGAAGCGCGTTCAATGAAGCGTCACAGGTGTGCACTTGGTGAATTGATTTGGTGTTAGAGTTACACTCGAGCTGTCTTCTGCGGTCCCGGGTAACATTATCGCTGCCTTTAGTCTGTCTACGGAGACAGTTTCCAATTTATTTTTGCAGATTAACTTGAATACTTTTGCGCCTCGTTTGGCTATGCGGAACGAACCTTCATAATGTCTGGCTGGGCTTGCTACTGTTGGCGGTGGTCAGCGGGTAGGAAGTGTCTCTACCTGCTTTCAGCTGTTTTTCTCGCTGCTTGAGCAATGCTTGTCGCGTGTGTGACCACACCGCACACTACTTTATGCTCTGGATGCCTGCACTGTGTTACCGCAATGCCACTGCTAGCGCTGCGTTGCCGTCCAGTTTAACGTTTTGAACTTGACTGAATTTGAGCTGTGTGGCCTACATCAGCCTTATTGACAAATTGTGCAATGGCCTTCTGCTGCGTTATTGTGAGTGCGCAGCTGCAGCGGCATTCGTGCATGTAATGATAATCTTGAAGTTAAACACACACATGAATGTTATGAATCATCACTGAAATGATCATGACTACTGGGCAGGCGTGGAATGCACTGATGAAATGAATGATTCCTATCGCATGGTTTAATTTACACAGCCATTGACACTTGGGATGCATGGGCGCGTGGGCCGTTATCATTGGTTATTTGTCGTTAAGTTTACTTTGCATTATTATTAATTCACTACACTTGAGTTCCACGTTGCTTGTGGATTCAATGAATTATGCACGTCATTGAAAATGTTTATGTTTCTGTTCCATTGAAATCTTGAATGCATAGGACAATGTATCTTTGTGCTCGAGGTTGATTATCTCCAAAAATTGAATGATTATTGTGAATCACTGAACGTGCATTTGCCTCAAGATTTACAAATAATTTGACACGACAGCGACTCGATGCATTATGATGGAAAATTCAAATTATGTAATTGAAGTAAAATTTAGAACTAAGTTTACTGCACACGTTGGTATTCCCCGTTATGAGGTGATGTTCAGCTGCCTACCCATAAAATTTTCGTTGACGCCAGGAGCCGAGGTGCAGGCATCCAGGAATGCTGCGGTCCGGGCGTGGCCATCTGGTTGCCTGTACTGTGGTATGCAGGCCTCTGCGTACAGTTGAGTCACGTGATCCAGTCACATGCTTAAGTCATAATACCATTTATGGGTAATTTTGAATGTTGAAAGATTTGAATGGTGCTTTTTATTGGAGCTGAAGCCCTGTTTTCTTCTTAAGTTATCTCCTTAGGTCTGTTTTAATTGAGCAGAGTGTTTGAGGGTCACCAGTTTAGGTTTGGAGGGTTTATGGTTGTCCATACCCTTGATGAATTTGCTTGACCCAAAGAGGTTGAATTACAAGAGAATTCATGCGTAAATTTAGTTTATTGGTGAGATCTGATATATTGCAATTCAAATTGTAGCACCACATAAAAAGATTCAAATAGACATTTTAATAGAAAAAAATAAGACAGTGCAAGTGTTGATTTATTACTTTAAATGACCAATTAGATAAATGTAATCACGACCAAACATAATGGGGGCAAAAATAGTATCTCCACGCGTTAATTAAAGCAACAAATAGTATAGTCTCCTGTCATAATGGTTGGGTGTTCGTGTCGCTCTGGCTCAGGACATGAGAGGCGACCAAGACTTGTCACCGTGGTGAGCCTGGCGGACAAGAAGAAAGGAGGAACACTATGCTTATAGTTGTTGTAGAACTTATAGAATGCATTAAAACTAAACTCGGCTAAAACAACACGATCAACGACACTGATCGACCACAAGAGTGCAGGGTGCACTTGAATGTAAACATTACCTTTAAAAACTGTTGTTGCTTCTGATGGAGGCTGAGTGAGGGTTAACCTGGCGGTAGAGCCTGAGCCTCTGGCCTTGCCGACATGTGATTGGCTACAGCCAGACGGGGCAGACTGCTAATGTGGCTGTGCCAATTATTCGCTATTTCTAATGCAAAACTTGTCTCCATACGTTTCAAACTGTATAGATGTTGCTATTCAAACTAAGGCTAGTAATGGGCAAAAAATAATACTATAATTTGTTTGTAATTCCTAATTTGAAAACTCTTTTTCAATCCTAAACTTAGCATTTCAAGATCCCTGTGCCGCTTTCCAGATGCTGATTGGCATCGCGTCCACTCCTTGTTGTCGCTCTTTGCGCTTATTGGTGGCACCAAAAATCCTTGTTGCTAAATGTTTCCTTGCAGTATACACCGAAAACTTTGAGCTGGAGTCCCGCACTGCTCGATGGCAAGTTGACGTGCGGAGGTAGTCTCGCCGCCAGAGGGAAAACTGCAGTTGGCGTGCGTAGGGATTCCCACCCTCAGAGGGAAAACTGCATCTACGACACATTTCCAATGGGAGTTAATATAACGGTCTAAAATATAATTCCTTAATCTTAAAAGGGAATACATTATTCACAGGAAGTGAATTGTGCTATAGCTGCTGTGAGGGAGAACAATGCAGAACTCGACTTCGCGAGCCCTTACACTATCATTGCCCGAGAACTAACTTTTGCGTTTGGTAAGCGTTCTTTTATTCAAGTTGTATAAATTCATGGATGTTTCTATGGTTGTTAAACCTATATTACATTAGATGGTACAACAATTCTTGTATTTCAATGATATTTTCTTACTGGCACGCACCTTGTCTGCTTTGATAGTTCACTGGAAATATGCAGGCAAGCTTATTCGCGTTGGGTGTTTCGCCCTACTGTAGCACATGCGTGGAACTTTTATGTGCTGAAAACGTTTCGTCAAACCTCTCGTTGAATAACGTATTATGTCTCCCAGCCCCCTGGGGTGGATGGATTGCTTATTCATTTTTATAGATCATTAACACTTTATTTTAGTATTTCTTCTTCCTTGTGCTGTATTTTTTATCTCTGCTCCTTTTTCGTGCTGATCAATTTTGAATTGGTTATTATATATTGAGGTTGGTTGAAATTAGGTGACCCAGGGAATGGGGGGTACTTGTGGGACCCGGAGAACGAGAGGCCTCGGGAACCCGAGGGGTCTCGAAAGACCAGGAGGATTTGGGGGGGACCCAAAATTTCTCCTCATGAGAAACTTTGGAATCCTCTTGAGGCCCCTTTGAACCCAGGAACTTCTGCGCCCTTCTCCCCACGCTGTAAAACCCATACACAGAAAAATGTATATATGTGAAATGCTTGAGTAGAGAAATTAGTTATTGCAGTCCAGTCCACAGGATAGCTGATGCAGAGGGGGAAAGCCGCGTCAAGGCTGGTCGAGGAGCGTCGAGATCAGTCGAAATATGTCGAGGCTAGTCGAGTTGGGTGCGACGAGTCGAGACTGGCCGAAATGAGTCGAGACACACCGAGATGATCTGAAACGAGGGAACCCGGGAGCTCGGGAGACTAGGGTTACCCTCCGGGACCCATCGGATTCTTCATGGACCCGAGAACTCTGGTCCCCCACCCTCTCCTTAACAATTAGTGTGATGTCAATAATCTGAGCGGTTTTCAGCCCATAATGAACCTGCCCTTTCTTCTTCGCGATCCACAATTTTGTCATTTCAAGTAATGCTAATGTATTTATACGAAAGTTCATGTATGTGATTTTGTGAATAAGTGGGTTTTCAGTCTGTGCTCGCTCTCGCGTGCACGGACCACATGTACTTTCTGTGGGTTACCTGGACCGCTTAGTTATAAACCTTGTGATGCATTGCGGTTAGAGTTTATCTGATCCGTGAAACCGTAGACGTTGTACCAATTTCGACTGTACTATCTGTGCACACTGGCGTTCGTATATGTTATTCCTAAAGTTCTGGGTGGTTTAAGGCAGGGACTTGTTTCGTTTGAGTCTTCATCTTACTTGAATAAATAAATGGTACCGTAACTGAACTAGACCGCGTAGCTGTAAACATTGTGTTGCGTTGCTTTCGGAGCTGACTTTGTTCATGTAGTCGTGGGCCTTGTACCAGTCTCGACGATGCTACCTGTGCGCACTAGCGTGCGTACATATATTACTCATGAAGTTCTAAATGATCAAAAACGGAGACGTGTTGAGGCGAGTCGAGTTGGTCGCGACGAGCCGAGACTGGCTGAAATTATTCGAAACAAGACGAGATGAGCTGAGACAAGGGGACCCGGGGAGCTCGTGGGACTTGGGTTACCCTCCGGTATTCGTCGGGTTCTTTTGGGACCCGAGACACCTCTGCCACCCTACTCCCACCCTGAAATGCTTGAGTGAGAATTTTTGTTGTTATAGTCCACATAATTCCTAGCGCAGAGGGGAAGAGCCGCGTCGAGGCTGATCGAGGTGCGTCGAGATCAGTCGAAACATGTTGAGGCGAGTCGAGTTGGTCGCGACGAGCCGAGACTGGCCGAAATTATTCGAGACAAGCCGAGATAAGCTACGACGAGGGATCTCGAGGGACCCGGGGAGCTCGGGAAGACCCGGGGGGCTTGGGTTACCCTCCAGTGTTCGTCGGGCTGTATTGGAACCCAAGGAACCTTTGCCTCACCCCCCACTCTATCCTCTTGAACAATGAGTGCAAAATCAATAATCCGAGCAGTTTTTCTGCCCGTAACGAACCTGCCCTTACTTTCTTTTTCACGATCCACAATTTTGTCTTCTAAAACAATGTCAGTGAATTTGTGACGGAGTTTCTGTCTGTGAAATTGTGAATAAGTGTTTTTTCTTCAGTCTGTGCTCGCTCGCGCGTGCACGGACCATATGTAGTTTCTGGGGTTGACCTGGACTGCGTATCTATAAACTTTGTAACGCGTTGCGGTTGGAGTTGATCTAATCCGTGAAGCCACGGACTTCGTACCAATTTCTACGATACTATCTGTGCGCAATGGCACGCGTGCATATATTACTCTTGGAGTTCTGAGTGGTTGGAGGAGGGGATTTGTTTCGTCTGAGTCTTTATCTTACCTGAATAACTAAATTGTACCTCTACTTAACACGACCGCGTAGCAATAAACATTGTGTTGCGTTGCTTTCGGAGCTGACTTTGTGCGTGTAGACGAAAAACCTTGTACCAGTCCCAACGATATTTGTGCGCACCAGCGTACGTACATATTCCCCATGAAGTTCTAAATAATTGGAGGGGAGGATTCATTCCGCCTGAGTCTTACCTGTATAAATGAAGTGTACTGTGGTCGACCTGGACCGCGTGGTGGTCTAGGTTGTGATGCGTTGCTGTCTGAGCTGATATTGTTCGTGTAGCCGTAAACCTTGAACTAGTCTCGACGATGATACCTGTACGCACTAACGGGCATTTGTATTACTCTTGAAGTTCTAGATGATTTGAAGCGAAGGTTCGTTTCGTCTAAGCGTTTTTCTTATGCGCACCAGCGTGCGTCTGGCATTGCTGAAACTTTCAAGTTTTTATAGCTTTAAGGGCGTTTTTTTTTCGCACACTGAATCGTGCGAGCCTTCTGGAATCCAAGATCATCGCGCCATACGGGGGAGCCTATTATGACTAGCGTTGAGGCTCTGGTGGAACTGAGGATCAAATCAAATCAAAGTAGTGCGACTGTATCTTCCTACACAAGGTCAAGGTTAGTCCAGTTAGGGTGAGTAGTGTGACTGTATCATCCTACACAAGGTCAAAGTTAGCCCGGTGAGGGAGAGTAGTGCGACTGTATCTTCCTACACAAGGTCAAGGTTAGTCCGGTTAGGGTGAGTAGTGCGACTGTACCTTCCTACACAAGGTCAAGGTTAGTCTGGTTAGGGTGAGTAGTATGACTGTATCATCCTACACAAGGTCAAGGTTAGCCCGGTTAGGGAGAGTAGTGCGACTGTATCTTCCTACACAAGGTCAAGGTTAGTCCGGTTAGGGTGAGTAGTGTGACTATCATCCTACACCTGGTCAAGGTTAGCCCGGTTAGGGAGAGTAGTGCGACTGTAACTTTCTACACAAGATCAAGGTTAGTCCGGTTAGGGTGAGTAGTGTGACTGTATCATCCTACACAAGGTCAAGGTTAGCCCGGTTAGGAAGAGTAGTGCGACTGTATCTTCCTACACAAGGTCTAGGTTAGTCCGGTTAGGGTGAGTAGTGTGACTGTATCATCCTACACAAGGTCAAGGTTAGCCCGGTTAGGAAGAGTAGGGCGACTGTATCTTCCTACAAAAGGTCAAGGTTAGTCCGGTTAGGGTGAGTAGTGTGACTGTATCATCCTATACAAGGTCAACGTTAGCCCGTTTAGTGAGAGTAGTGCGACTGTATCATCCTACACAAGGTCAAGGTTAGCCCGGTTAGGGAGAGTAGTGCGACTGTATTATCTTACACAAGGTCAAGGTTACCGGTTAGGGAGAGTAGTGCGACTGTATTTTCCTACACAAGGTCAACGTATTGCCCTACGGGGGAATCTGCATCAACTTCGCGTTGGGATTCCGGTGGAAAACGGAAGCAACTACTACTTCGACTACAAGGTCAACGTTAGCCCGGTTAGGGAGAGTAGTACTGCTTGCAAGTATTTATTCTTACCGACATGTCTTTTTAATATCCACGAAAAGTGGTGTACAGGTTCTATTCTGAGGCACTAATTGAACGAAATAAAACTGAGGCTAATGTGAACAAATTGACCAAATTTACTTTCTTTGCCACGACCAACAGATAATTGTCTAGCATTTGATCTTATCATAGAAAGTCCCTTCGTGAAACTAACATTTTTTGTTAAGTGTTTAATCTATGCTTCACGTTGACAACTTTTTAGCTATCGAAGTGCGGCATTGGAGACTAATTCATGATTAAAGGAAATGCGCGTTCTAGGCGTATCATCTCCTCGCCCTCTTGTCTCTTTAACGCACATACTACCAGTGGTGATCTCTGTATCGCCACTGGTAGGTTAGGTTAGAGGGTTTATTTCCAGCGGAGCTTGCAGAGATACGTCAGAGGTCCGCTGGAAATAGACCCTCTAACCTAACCTACCAGTAGTGATCACCCTTGCATATTACCATGCATCTAATATCATACACAAACGGTTTGTTATTCTTTCTTTCTAGAATAATTCATTAAGATACACAATAAATATAGGATACGTATGGTGATTAGCTAATATCATCCAATCAAATTATGTAACAATGTAGAACACATTACAAAGTGTTACAGAGTAAATGTGACCGCATATGAAGGGTAGGGTACACCGTACTTATGTAGCCGTACGTAAATACACGACTTCATCCTAAAAATGTCACGATCAATGAACTATAATTACTATTGATTGTCATTCATTTGGTTTACTCTTTCACGCCGCGTCCATGAGAAGTCCAAGTCGACATCCGTTGTAGCCCATTCCGTACGATCCGTTCATCGAAGCCTCTGTTATCTAGAAGGCTGATAACGCCACACATATCAATCATTGCACGACAATCATGCGTGCTATCTTGACCCGACTATCGCAATCAACGTCGTGGTTGAGGTCCTCGAGCCTGTCCGCGGCTCCATCAGGGGCAATGCGTGGCCAGTGTTGTCTGGGTGCCAGTGGGTGGCGCTGTACCTGCAGCTTGACGGCAACAAACACAAGACTAGTGTTCCAGATCCTCGCACTGATACACATCGGATCATCTCAAAGTGGGTTTTATGTGGTTAGTGGAGTATTGAAGTAGTGTGAAATGAAGAGTGGTAAGGTGATAGTAGCGCAGAGACTGCGTCAAGTCCATTATTGCTGGTATCGTAGATGCCCTTTTCGACAGGTCTTGCAACCTCTACGTCAGAGCTGTGATGGAGAAGAGCCCTTAAGTTAGTCTAATCCTGAACCTCATCAGTTGTAGCACAATTTTCTACGTAATCGCATAATAATCAATCATACAAGATGATGTCCAAGTCTCTCTCCGGTTTCTGATTTTGGTTCCACCGTTCTGTGTAGAACTTCTCTCTTCCTTTACCCATTGCTCTTCTGACATGGCCCGGCTTGGGATCCATTTCTTGATATGGAGTCTGTACACCTCGTGTTCGTGCATATCTTCTCCACTTGATACCCTAGTAATGCGACCTCTAGTGGTCACAGCTGTAATCGGTGGCGATAAAGTAATCAACGCAGTGACTACTTGACTTGCATCATTCAATTTTATTCGAGACCTAATATTTTAAGTGTGTCCTCCGTCGCGCCCCACGGGGGAGCTCAACTAAGGCTACCGTCAGACCTCTGACGGTGTTGAGCTTCTTATTCTAATCTAACTCTCCCTCTCCGCATTTGCTATTAGTCGGTGTTACTTCTCCGCATCATAAGCAAGTACATGTATGTTCCTTAAGTCGACACACTATTACGTCTCCCAGCCTTGCGGGGATACACATTCATTCACTCAGTGCCATTGATTTTCCCTCATTACGATGTGTGTCGTGTATCATTCGTAAGGGTTCCGGACCCTGAATCCTACAGAGGGAAATGTCTTTAGTTACTCTACGATAATAACAATGACCTCTTTAATAGATTTGGCGTTACCAAGACATTCAATGGAGCGTTTGTAGACTCTCCCGTTGGGTGAAGTCCTGATCTCATCCCCTCCTGGTCTTCAATCGCCATGCCTGTCAGCGCGGTACCACATGCTGACGCAAGCATTTTGTACCTGGGGACATCAAGGCTCGACGACCATGAGAGGGCCCCATAACTCTAATGTCTAAGCGATTATATGTAGACACTATGGCCACTGGCCTTGGTTACTGTTATTTCGACTCAAACGACATTAAAAGTCTGTTCTTTCACAGTAATTTATAACACTTGGAATGGAATTTAGTATATATCGAAACAATGACTTTTGTTTTACATTATGAAAGGTCGAGAATCCCTTTAATATGATATGAGCGTCCTGCATCATGAATGTTCACCACGCGATAAGAGGTTATTCGCTGCCTTATCTTATCAATCAAACGGCCTGACGTACTATACGCGACATACTTGTGATGAAACGTATCTCCTGTTGCAGTATCGCACTACGGGTCTGTTTACATACTTATAAAAAAATCGGCTTACCAACGGTTCTTGCGCTAACCTATGGCCAAAATCAAACTAAATTCACTTACTTTATATAACCTAGTAATTTTTAGTTTCCTACTCAAAGTAGGTCTGCTTCAAAAGAATATTTCAAAGGAGAGCGGCCATCGTTAGATCCAGTGACGCACAACTTAGGAGCCATGCCTCCTCCTCGCCCCTTTGCAGTCGAATTATATGTAAAGCTACCATATAATTTTGTTAGGGAGGAGATATTTGTCTTGTTTCCTTTCCCCCCTCCCCGCCCGCCTCTCAGAAAGAACCTTGAGAACCCCCTCGTCAGATCAGTACTCAATCGGCTGTGAGCGAGCTCTGCTATTCCGAATAAATGAGGCCTTGTCATCAGAATCATTTTATAGTCTCGTTAACTAGTTATGGAGAATTGACCTCCATAGCTAGTTAACGTTTGGTGCAGGATTCATGCTTGGATTTCATCAGAGTCAGCTACTCAGAAAACCTTATTCGACGTTTAAAATCGGGTGATTATCAAGTTATAAAAGCTGCCCGCGGGATTCAAAGGATGAATTCTTCAATTATTTGGTGCAGGTTGATTGGTTATTGTATACTTCAATTTTTTGTTACAGGTAGATTGGTTAATGTATTCTTCACTTAAGTGTTTCAGGTATTTTGGTTAATGTATTTTTCAATTATGTTTTACAGGTAGATGGGTTAATGTATTCATCTATTATGTGTGACAGGTAGATTGGTTAATATATTCTTCAATTGTGTGTTACAGGTAGATTGGTTAATGTATTCTTCAATTATGTGTTACAGGTAGATTGGTTAATGTATTCTTCAATTATGTGTTAGAGGTAGATTGGATAATGTATTCATCATTATGTGTTACAGGTAGATTGGTTAATGTATTCTTCAATTATGTGTTACAGGTAGATTGGTTGATGTATTCTTCAATTATTTGTTACAGATAGATCGGTAAATGTATTCTTCAAATATGTGTTACAGGTAGAGCGGTTATTGTATTCTTCAATTACGTGTTACAGGTAAATTGGTTATTGTATTCTTCAATTAGGTGTTACAGGTAGATTGGTTAATGCATTCTTCAATTACGTGTTACAGGTAGATTGATTAATGCATTCATCAATTATGAATAAGAAGGTAGATTGGTTAATGGTTAATGTATTCTTCAATTATGTGTCACTGGTAGAATGGATAATGTATTCTTCAATTATGTGTTACGAGTAGATTGAATAATGAATTCCTCAAATTATTTGTCTTAGGTAGATTGGTTAATTTATTCTTCAATTATGTAATACAGGTAGGTTGTTTAATGTATTCATCAATTATGTGTTACAAGTAGATTGGTTAATGTATTCGCAATTATGTGCTACAGGTAGATTGGTTAATGTATTTTTCAATTATGTGTTACTGGTAGATTGATTAATGTATTCTTCAATTATGTGTTACATGTAGATTGGTTAGTGTATTCTTCAATTACGTGTTACAGGTTGATTGGTTAGTGTATTCTTCAATTTTGTGTTAAACGTAGATTTGATAATGTATTTTTCAATCATGTGTCACAGGTAGATTGGTTGATGAGCTCTTCAAATATGTGTTACAGGTAGATTGGTTGATGTATTCTTCAATTATGCGTTACAGGTAGATTCGTTGATGTATTCTTCATTTAAGCGTTACAGGTAGATTGGTTAATGTATTCTTCAATTATGTGTTACATGTAGATTGGTTATTGTATTCTTCAATCACGTGTTACAGGTAGATTGGTTAATTTATTCTTCAATTACGTGTTACGGGTAGATTGGTTAATGTATTTTTCAATTACGTGTCACAGGTAGATTGGTTAATGTATGCTTCAATTATGTGTTACAGGTAGATTGGTTAATGTATTATTCAATTACGTGTCACAGGTAGATCGGTTAATGTATTCTTCAATTATGTGTAACAGGTAGATTGGTTAGTGTATTCTCCAAGTATGTGTTGCAGGTAGATGGGTTAATGTATTCTTCAATTATGTAGTACATGTAGATTGGTTCTTGTATTCTTCAATCACGTGTTACAGGTAGATTGGTTAATGTATTCTTCAATTACGTGTTCCAGGTAGATTGGTTAATGTATTCTTCAATTACGTGTTACATGTAGATTGGTTAATGTATTCTTCAATTATGTGTTACAGGTAGATTGGTTAATGTATTTTTCAATTATGCGTTGTAGGTTGATTGGGTAATGTATTCATCAATTAGGCGTTACAGGTAGATTGGTCAATTATTCTTCAATCATGCGTTACAGGTAGATTGGTAGATCAAGTTCGATCTGTGTTGAGGACGTTGCTGTCCCCCGGGTCGAGGAAGGCACTGAAGATATCATTTCCTCTACTACTTGTACCCTCTTTGTGTTTCCATCTTATTTTTTCAGGCTTGTTATTTTCTTGTTCGGAGCGCAACTTATGCATGAGAATCCCGTTCTCTGCCCTCTCTTTGTCTGCCGTCTGAGGTGGTGGTAGGAACCATGTGCGGCAGAGACTGTGCTGTCTCACAGCTCATAATAATGATAACAATTAGAATAACTTATGCTCTAAATTCGCATACATTGCAGTTTTTCCCTAGCGTGATTTTCAATTTTGCCTTCTGAGTATCGCTATTTCCATAAATTAATTCTAATATATGTATATATCAGATCAACCGTTAACTTATTAGGGCACAAAAGAATCTTTTACATACCATTCATTCAACTCAGTAGTGCATACAGTCTTTTTAATATACCAATCGTTCACATTTCTTAGTAGCGCTCAAGTCTCTCAAAATTTTAACGTGACCGCGATCAGTACAAAGCATTTCCAACTGAACAGTGAGAAATTACATTATTTCAACAGCAAAGACCTTCAAGATATCTGTAATTGATAGAAGTTATTCCTCCCACAGTACTTGCATGGTTTAGCCTATCGAGCAGTCAGGACCATGACTACTGGTCATCTGAAAGGCCCAACTCTTTCACATGACCAGCACAAACTAATGTGCTTCATCGAAAGATATTCGTTGGAACAAAATATTGTTTGCCAATACACAGGTTACGCGGAGAGTTTGCAAATAAATTTCTCCACATGCTTTGATGTGACTTAATATGGCCTCCACTGGCAGTGATGGAAGCCCTCCAACGCTTCCTGAACGCACTTGTTCTAACGCTTTCTAAAGGCACTCGTTCTAACGCTTCCTGAGGGCACTCGTTCCAACGTTTCCTGAAGGCACTCGTTCTAACGCTTCCTGAGGGCACTCGTTCCAACGTTTCCTGAAGGCACTCGTTGTGACTTGCAGCGTCTCAGGGAAATTCCGTCCCGTCGATAGGGATAAATATTTTTTCCGGAGTGGGTGAGGTTGTGACCAAGCCTTTGACTTAGGGAACTTCACACACAAATAACATTCAAGGGATGTGGCTATGGGGCCACATCTCCCGGGCCACAAAACGCGAGAGGTTGTCCTCATCCGGCCGGAGAGATGTTCACTCTATGGGATATGGCGCCATCTTCCTGAAAGGTCCATGGCTATTTTTGACATGGTTCGTGGCAATCACAGCCATGGTCAATACATCCGCCACGTAATCATTTGCCGTCACCCCAATGCCAGGCAGAACGAAAATCAGCTGCATTTATTCAGGTTCTCGAAATATCAGCCCAAACCTCAACACTTAGCGGCTTCTGTTGGCCTGGCAGCGTTCTGTTATGAGGGGGATGTTATTCGCCGACTTACCAATGACTACACCATTTTTCTTATCGTAATAAGCTTCAACTGCAGCAAATGGTTGTCACTGTAAACGGTTTGACCGCTGCTCGTGCCTCCCTCCAACTCTCTGTAGGACAAACAGTAACTGCTTCTGCCCTAGTCGAAATGAGGGCATATTCAGGTTTTTATGGATGAGTTTATCCATCGTGGCAGCAGCCATATTGCTCTCCTTTGTCAGTTATAGAAGAAAACGTGTTCAGCCCTATGGAAACAAATTTCAAAAAGGATTCAGATATCGCCTACGAGATTTG
>SDVV010007989.1:0-17449 GCA_016164225.1 Gammarus roeselii | reverse complement strand
AGAGTGTTTACCACCTCTTTAGAGAGAGGATCGAGTACATTGCCACTGTCCCAGTGGATAGCAGTGATCTTTTCGAGGTACGCGTAGACGGCATCTGAGTAATCTTCATCCGGCGTGCAAGCGATATCTGTCTTTAGTAAGTCGGGACGTCGTAGTTCTTCATGAGGCCAATCCATCTGAAACGAGACGGATGTAGATTTTAGTATTATGGAAGCAGGAAAATCGTAACCCTTGGTTTGCCTGCGATCAATGCACCAAAAGAAACAACACAATTAGATTTGTTGCTAACTCAATGCGACAAATCCTTTGAGAGGTTCGTAAAAGACCAATCAACGTAAACGATGTAAAATCAATTTGGTGAACGATATCAGGTGATTGATAATTGACGTTTGAAAATAAGGCAATCATGCGAGTCAAACGGTTCAAATTTATTTCATTATGAAATAACTTCGCGTTGGGACTCCGGTGGAACATGAAAGCAAATAATAAATAAATAAATTTATTATGAAATTCATTTGAATAGACCTGAAAATGTTTCGTACTCATTGTTAATGAATTCTTCTAAAGTAACAATATCATTGAATTAATGATTAAGAATTTAACCGTTTTCCGCTGAAAGCTCTCCTACAGACGAAAATACTTGGCGAAGACAGTACGAATAGATGGTTTGAATGGAGTACAATTTTAACTACGCTCCCTGTTGGTAGTAGCTACATTCGATTCCCTTCACCTACGATTTACAGACCCTGGGTTCACATTCAATTGTGTTAGGCACGTAAGTTTACGTAGAGCTTTTTTTTCATCAGTCGTCGACGAGCAACCAATTTGCTGTGAACCAATGTAGCTCTACATTGACTTCGTTAAATCCCAAGTAGGGTAGCAGCTGCTAGTATGGCCACGGGTGAGAGAATCCTGAGTAGGGAAGCAGCTGCTAGTGTGACCACGGGTAAGGGAATCCTGAGTAGGGTCGCAGCTGCCAGTGTGAACACGGGTGAGGGACTCTTAAGTAGGGTAGCAGCTGCCAGTGTTGCCACGGGTGAGGGAATCCTGAGTAGGGTAGCAGCTGCTAGTGTGACTACGACTGAAAGAATTTGGAAGTTTTATTGCCCGAAGCTCCCCAGAATTCAAACCCTATTGACCACATCTTGCTGTCTGCTTGTACGTGACGTCGAGTTTGAATGGGATAAAACACAAAATGTTCATGTTGAATTGATTTGGTTAAGTCATACCCAGTCAAGTCAAGCGGCAAGGTTTCCGAGCACTCGTTGGGTAGACAGGGTCTTCAGCGCCCAGCCGCAAGGGCTTTTACAGCTACCCGAAGTAACACACATAACAAGTTAACCCTTTATTTGTTATTTCAGCAATACCATTACTTCTCGGAGGCTGTTCATGTGTATTGCAGTATAAGTTATTTCTGCCTTCTTGTAAACTTTTTGAAACGGTCACGATTTTCTGTACGGAAAAATTCCCATCAAGGTGAGACAAATTTCTCAATATGAGGATATTTTTCCTTTATAAAGCCATAATAGTGAGTTGATTTCCTGGATTCATTAATCCACAGGCTTGAACAAATTCCATGTGTGACCCAATCCCGAAAGAAAAAACGACTCTCTTCAAATTCAATAGCATGGTATCATTTTAATGACTTATATTCGTGTATAAAGGGACTTTTCATTTGAAATGAATGCAGGGCAAGTCCCAACTTCTGTACAAGTCACATCCACTTCGGCACTGGGGATGAGACTTGCTAGTATCTCATTCGCTTACTAGATATCCATTTCGATAACTGAAGATTTTTTGGACAATTGAAATTTGTATTTACAACGTTCATTGGAGAAATGGCTGTTATGATCAGCCTCCGCTAGCACATATATTTGGAAAAATTGCTAACCGAACATTACAACAAAGAACTGCGTTGTGTGTACCCAAGAAACTGTAAGTCGTAGGCCTGTTAACCCTAGCTTAAGTTTCACGAAGAAATCCCTTGCCTTGCATATTTTCCGTTCCCCTCCAAAAGCAGTTGGTTTCCCCATATGGGATACAGGACGTAGGAGACGGTGACGAGTGGAGGGCCATTTGACCATCCTGTTAAACTTGACAATTCAGCATTGTATGGAATAGATCCAATAACGTAGAAGGGTAGTGTTAGCTCAGGGGTATCGTAAATTGTAAACAGAAACATGGGGGGAGCCAGTAAATTAATTGACGACCTAAGTTTATTTTGTATGTCAATAAGGCCAAGGCTTGAAGACACTACGCCTCTTTGGGGAGGGGCCCATAAGGTGAGGGGTTCCCTTGTTCGAGGATCCCTTCATACACATAAATGAGGCCCTCCCATATTATTTCAGGGTGCAGTACTAAAAGGGTAGATCTCGTATCATTCCGTCGGGCGGAGGTAAGACTGACTTGAGCAACGATTAGAATTCAGTATCTCATATTTAGTTGCGTCTGATTTAGCCCTTCAGCGTTTATTTTGTGTGACAGTTTTTGCTATATATACTGGTATACTTTCATACTTGAGGCGTGTAATAATTACTCAGTTCTTATGTCCCTGTTTTGTATCTTCTAACAGGGTGGGCGCTTACGCTCTACGCTTTACACTTACTACATTTCTTTTTGCTGTTCGTTTACACTTTTGTTCCGTCGTGTCAGTTATATTACAATTAATGTTTAGTGCTATAGGGCGAGTTTATCTGTTGACATGTTCTTTGTTATAATTTAAAATAATATTATAAAACCACTGTTTAATCATTTGTACCTTGCACTTTTATCTGATTTTATCTCAACCGTAAATCAAAGAACATAACATGGCAAAGGACAAAAATTATGTCTAGGACATGAGCTTCAATATAGTCTCATAAGTGCGGGCATTTTCGATATTTTTTCACTTCCATCAATATTGCTCAAAAAAAAAATATAACTCAGTTTATGCTTTTTCAGCTTTTAAAAATTAGGATTAGATTAGGGGGTCCTTCTCCACAAGAGCTCTGACGTGCAATTTTGCGAGCTTGCCCATCGGGTACGAAGATTATCGATTCTGATGAGCTCACTCCATTGTGTGCGAAACAATTGTACTAAGACTAAAATTGTTCATACTTTTTAGTTGTGTTATTCATCCTGCACGTTGGTGCAGGATTCGTTCAAGCGGATCCTCGTTTTTGTGTTATTCTATTAATATACCGAGGTGCACTGTGGTGTGGGCCGCCACTTCGTCTGTACACTGCTTCGTACAGGCCGGTATGTTTACCAAAAATGGCTAGCTGTTTCTGGTAGGTGCGGTCGATGAGTAAGCTTTGTTGATCGCAAGGGGGATTCAAGAAAATCGGTCGAGCCATCACGAGTTTGCTTTACCCGACCAGTGAGTGTTTCACGCTGATTGCCATTTGGTGGCACAAACACCATGCCGGCTCCGATGGTCCATGTCTTCTTTCACTAGATGGTTGTGAGGTTTCCATGTATTTCCTGAGCACAGGCGGTCGATAATTATTTGGTCTTTCCTCATGGAAAATTTGGTTTTTTATTCTCCAACTGAGGGTCTGACGGTAAGCATTTTCTGTCCGCCTTGCTGCCACTTATCGTTAACACGGGATGTTATATGGTGACAGGGAACCAAACTCGCTAGTATATGGTGATAAATTGTTCTTGTTGGGTGAACCCCAGTTCGCTAAGGAAATCTGCGAGCTAATTTCCCCTTACTCCCGCTTGACTCTGGATTCAATCAGTGTCCGAATTCAATCGGACACTGTAGATAGGTCTTGTTATATTTTACGCAGAGCGAGGTGTGCTTACAGCAGTGTTTTGAGCTTAGTGGGGACACTCAAACTGTCTGAGATTATGAAGTACTTGGGGACGCGATTTGATTTTATAATGAGATGACTAATTCGAGTGGCTACAACTCAGCAGAAAAACAGGGCTTCTTGTTGGATCATAGCCGAACGTGAGGCCGCTTCGCACACAGGGGCAGCTGCCACTCCGTCGACGAAGCAGGAGCAGTCAGTGCACATATGACGGAAATCTGTATTTTGTTCCTAGAGCAGCCTCAAAAAATCTTGGCTGTAAAACTTGAGTGATGTATTTGCATTAGGGTATACATGCACACATAGGTTAAGCGGTGGTATGTTGATCGTCCAAGTAGGTGTGCTGATTCGAAGAATTTGGTATGAGAGAATGAAGGCTTGAAAGCCTTGGAAGGGCTGTCAATCGAGTTCATTAAGTAGAACACGCGTTGGAGGAATGGCAAACATATTTTTTTGCCGCAAATAGGCGCTCATCGGAATTTTTTGTCATGCGGTTGAGGACTGAGTTGTTGATTAGGCTCCTGGCTTTGAAATAGTATGACAGTGAGAGTTTGTATCGCCGTAGAGGAGTATCCGTTACGGAGGAGGATGTCTGCTGACTGATCGATGGTCAAAATAAAAAGTGACACTAAGGACGCACCCCTCAGGGACACTTATTTCCTGCGGATGCTGTGGCAACGAGTGTCACCGACCTTGACCTTAAGAGCGCGGTTCTGTAGGAATTGGTGGATAAAACGTGCTAGAAGGCCTCTCAGGATCTTGCAGTGGAGATCTTACACGATGCCGTAATCCCAAATAGTGTCATAAGCTTTCCAAATGTCTAAAAAAATTGAAACCTTATATTCCCTCGGATGAAAGACTGTCTAATGTCTGATTCTAGTCGTATGAGGTGAACTGTCATGGAGTGGCCCCTGCGGTCGTCGCACCGGATGCTGCTATACTACTTGTACAGAACAAGTTCATCTATGCAGCCTCAATGCACTTTCGAAAGCAGAGCTATCAATTCTAACACGAATAAAATCGAAGTGAATGCTCTAAAACCCTTTCTTCAACACATTTCGAAGTCTAAATCTAAATCATTTATTGGAAAAACTTTAAGCACAAGCGAATTTACAATTCGTAATACATAATAGTATTCGTCGCCATAAGCCCAGTTATAAGAAAATGCTTCTCAGGTCATCATACAATCTCAAACAAACAATGCAAATGCACCCGACACACAAATGTATTCATGTTGCAAATAAATAATTTACAGATACAGACACTAGGCATTCGCCAGAAAGGGGGATGGTCGATTGCAAGGCGCAGCACATACTCGTCTCATACACTCACACACAACATACTTAGTACTTTGGCGCCAAAGGGGCCGGTCAGGAAGACCCCGCAACACACCTGCAGTTGAAATTTACAATCCTAAATTCTAAGTATTTACGTAACACAGAATATCGACGTAGACTAAACGTAACCACACGGACGATATTTATTCTTAAATGGTCCACGACCATCACTCGATATTAAGCAAATACACTATTTCTGTGTTTGTATGCGAGTAATTCCTTTGACTCTCATGACGTCAAATGAGCCTACACACAACTACGTTGCTGCAGCAACCAACGAAAATTAATCTGTATATCTGCTCTGTTTGCGAGGGATTCTTGAAAATTGTCCACAAAATTGAATTTTAACTTGTATCAATAGTGTGTGCTTCATACAATCAGGCAAAATGAGAGTAATTCACAGCAAGTAATACTTCTAGAGTCAATAACAACATATGAGATAATATAGGTAGACACCATACCGTCTGGACGGATAGCGCCGAAATTTGTGCAATGGTGGCGAAATTCAAAGATAACCGAAGGGGGAATGAAATGCCCTTCATGATGAATTGGAGGCTATTATCTCATCTTCCGTGAAGTATATTAATGGGGACTTTAACTTACATGACATCAACTGGGCAACACTGGAAGGGGTGGCAGGATGATGCGGCACGTCAATGATAACAAATCAAAACATTATGGGACTCTCCAGGCAGATGTCCCAATATGTTAGATATAGTATTATCCACTGAATGTAAATAATAAAGCTGGTAACAAGCAATGATGCAATAGATGAGTATCATACCAGACATTTACAGGACACTTCAATCGAGTGGGACGGAAACCAGCTTTAAATAACTATATATCTAGAGGGTCAACTTAGCAGGTCTATCACATGAAATCGTGTCATTAAATTTTGTAGGCTAAACGGCATGAAATGGTCGGTGTTCTTCAGAGACAAGGAACTCACTGTTATGGACTGCATCAGTCCACATAACTAGCCCCTCACAACAAGATCAACACGGAGGAATATTGGGACCAGTTTTCTGATTTGATAATGATTTGAGCCTCATTTCCACCTGAGCCTCAACGTGAGTCATGATAGGCTCCCCTGTAGGGCGCGACCGTCATTGATTCAGGTAAGTTCGCACGGCCTAGCGCGCGAAAATATTTGTTGTGTCAAAATGAAATCAAAACATATTTCAATTGTGGCATATTCGCGTACTAGTACGTACAAGAGAGTAAAGAGTTACCGCGTTTCTTCGTAAATGTATTGTTTTCTCGGTGCGTAATGGGGTGGGGAGACCGCCTCACTTTCACAGGTGTTAGGGGTCTAGACAGCTTTGTATAGTCCGGTGTGTTTTCAGAAAGCGAAAAGATTTTTACGGTAGGTTGGGTCCGTGAGTAGGCTTTGTAGGTTGCACGGGGGATTTAAGAATGCTCGTCGGGCTGCCGCGAGTGCGTTGCGATCCATCAGTAAGTGTTTGACGCTGATAGCCACTTGGTGGCAACAGGGGCAAGGTGGCGCGTTTGGTCATACGTCGACATCTATCACGTGTGTCCCATGCACAAGCGGTTGATGAACACTTGGGCTTTTCTGTTGGTGAACTTCGTTTCCCATTCTCCGACTGAGGGTTTGACTAAAAGCATTTTTTGTCCACTGTTGCCACATTACATCCCGTCGGGATGTTATCTGGGAGTTGATGATAGGAAACCAGTCCCGGTAATGTATTGCGAAAAATCGTTCTTGATGAGTAGATGCCAAGTTTAGCAAACGAGTTCGCAAGTTCGTTTCCTCTTGTTCTCGCGTGTCCGGAGATCCAGCAGAATTCAACTGCCTAACCCGTCTCGGACATCACAAAGAGATCGTGCTACATTTTACGTAGAACTGAATGTTCATAGTGCAGTGTTTTAAGCTGGGTGAGGACACTCAGACTATCAGAAAATGCGACGTATTTGGGGAAGCAATCTGCTCCTGCAATAGAAATGGCTAGTTCGAGTGCGTGGAGCTCTGCAGAGAACACGGAGGCCTCTTGTGGGAGGGTGGCCGGGAGTGGGGTGTCCCCGCACACAGCGGCGGCTCCCACTCCGTCCGCGGTTTTGGAGCCGTCAGTGTATATATGGCGGTGCTCTAAATATTCTTCCTCGAGTAGTCTTAGGAATTCCTGCCGGTACGCGTTGGTTGGAGTAGTTGCTATAGAATACACTTGCAGGTCTAGGTTGACCGGCGGTGGGTTGATCATCCATGTAGGTGTGTTAATATGAAGGATTTGTTGGGAGAATGAAGGCCTAATAGCTTTACGGTTGATGTTTAGCGAGGTAAGCAGGTTGTCCACACGTAGGGACAACGGTGGCCATATATTCTTTTTAGCCGCGAAAAGGCGCTTATCGGATATGTTGGTGATAATGCTGATTTGAGGTCAGTTATGCAATAATGACTAGGCATATTCCGAAACCGTTCTATGCATATGTGGATATGAGAGCGTTGGTTCGTGATAGCCTCAGCCTTCATGAAACAGCGGATGGATGTGAGAGGGTTTGTTCGTGATAGCCTCAGCCTTCACGAAACAGCGCGGATGTATGTGAGAGGGTTTGTTCGTGATAGCTTCAGCCTTCACAAAACAGCGGATGGATGTGAGAGGGTTTGTTCGTGATAGCCTCAGCCTTTATGAAACAGAGCGGATGGATGTGAGAGGGTGTTCGTGATGGCTTTAGCCTTCACGAAACAGAGCGGATGGATGCGGGAGGGTTTGTTCGTGATAGCCTCAGCCTTACCACGAAACCGCGCGGATGGATGTGAGAGGGTTTGTTCGTGATAGCCTCAGCCTTCACGAAACAGAGCGGATGGATGTGAGAGGGTTTGTTCGTGATAGCCTCAGCCTTACCACGAAACCGCGCGGATGGATGTGAGAGGGTTTGTTCGTGATAGCCTCAGCCTTCACGAAACAGAGCGGATGGATGTGAGAGGGTTTGTTCGTGATAGCCTCAGCCTTACCACGAAACCGCGCGGATGGATGTGAGAGGGTTTGTTCGTGATAGCCTCAGCCTTCACGAAACAGAGCGGATGGATGTGAGAGGGTTTGTTCGTGATAGCCTCAGCTTTTATGAAACAGAGCGGATGGATGCGGGAAGGTACGTTCGAGATAGCCTCAGCCTTCACGTAACAACAGATGGGTGTGAGAGGGTTTGTTCGTAATAGCATCAGCCTTCACGAAGCAGAGTGGATGGATGTGAGAAGGTTCGTTCGTGATAGCATCCGCCTTCACGAAACAGAGAGGATGCTCTAAAATTTTCTAAATAGACTTGTCCAATAAACATAATGAATAGTTTGTTAGCGTATCACAAACAACGATATGAAATACTTCGCAGAAAGAACTGCAGTCGTTGCAAAACCTTAGAAGAAGACGGAACAGACCAGATTAATTTAAAGCGAATCATTTGAACAAATAGACTAGAGTTTCATATGATTTTTTACTTCACACATTTAATTTGCGCGGTCTTGTAAGTTACACATTTCGTCCTGCAAGCTCTTCTCTGATCCGAATGAAAACGAAAAAAAACACTCTTCACAACGTTCTTCAACTAACGTTATTTTTTCATTCAAATAAATCCAGAAATAATCAAGTAGCCGAAAATATTCAAGAATCTTTCTCAAATCAATAGCAGTTCACTGACAGAGCTATTCAACAGGTCTGTGAGAACTGGAATCATTCCAGTTAAATGGAAAAGGACCAACTTCACTGCATGTTTCATGGTGTGCAGTACTGAAATTACAGACCAATAAGTCTCACTGTCTCCATCTGGTCGGCAATACTTTGGAAAGGCTGATAGAACCCAGAAGGTAAGACTTTAAGGAAGTGTTTTATAAAAGGGAGCCCAGCATTTGCGCTAAAATTATTTCCGCACACGCGCACTATCGCCACTTCACTGTACCTCACTGTCATGACCGCCCTACAGGGGAGTCTGCGTTAACTTCGCGTTGGGACTCCGGTGGAACATGGAAGCCAATACAAACAAACCTTACTGTCATGACCGGACACTATCATAACCGCTCAAAATCTTTCATCACACGTGCATTCGACCTAAACGATGTTTCAGCCCACACGCATTTTCCGCCCCACTTCAAAATCTGCCACTGTCATATCTGCCACTGGCTTTACACCTAAACAGGCGTACCAACCTACTGTTTTTCACTTTAATGAAACTTCAGTAAAAAACGGCATTACGTACCCTAGAAAAATACGTATGTTTGCCCCGCAGTCGCGGGTTAGAAAAACGTAGCTCTGTCCCGCGGGTTAGAAACACGTACCCTTGGTTAGGTTGGGTAGGAGAAGTTTCTTCTAAGTGATAACCAGTTAAATGGTACACCTTGTGGCAGAGTTTAGGCAGAATGTCACTGGCAGATATGACAGTGGCTGGTGTGACTGAGGAACGCTATGAATGTTCGCTGTTAAAAAATGGTACCGTAGGTAGGTAGTCGGAACAACTTGTGGCTGATAAAGCAGTTGGCGGAGATGAAAGGGGCCGATCTGACGTTAGCTATAAAAGAATTTAGCGCCAGTTATAGCGACCCTTTTATAAATGCTCCCCAACATGTTACGGCATTTCATTCCTATCGTCACCACAACATTTTTTTTTTTATAATTTAGTGTATTCTTTCTATTGAATGACTTATAGAGGATCATTATATCGTCAGATTCCTTACATCCATTTTAACATACTCCTCAAAACAGCCCATTTCTATCGCCTCCCAGGCAGCTCAGACGCTACTCAGTCACCGGCAGTCAGTTTCAATCGGTCGGCTTCAAATCGTCTCAACCTCCCGCATTCCGGGCTAGCAACGGTGTCACGGCAAGGAATCGTTCCATTATTCAACCAACGTGTTCTAATCAATTTAGATCATTTTATTAAACTATATATATTTTTTATGCGTGTTGCATAATTCTAGAAAAATTTGATTCTAAATGCAACCTCTTTAAATTGTGCTTTCTAATGCAAATTCCTTATACTTCTTTATACAAACTCTCTAAAATTTGATTCCAAATGCAAACTCTCTAAATGTCTAAATGCAAACTCTCTAAATGTCTAAATGCAAACTCTATTCATCGGTAGATTGTCTGAATAAAACAGGGTGCTCATTATTTTTGTTAGCTACTCGGCTGTGAGACGATCACGAGTTTAACCCGTGCTGTGTGGTGGCTCGTGTAAATGTTCTGGTATGCATCTATATTTTTCTGGAAACTATTTCAGATACCACTGTCCTGTGTACTGTATTCATGACTTTGGTATGCTATTGTGTGTATTTCTTAGATAGACGTTCGTACTTTTAAATTTATATCACTTAAGTTATAAAGTCATGTCTATCTAGACACATAATATTCCATTCTGCCTTGCGAGAACGTGTTTCTTGAAGTTTTCTATCCCGCCATCCCGGAGTACCAGCGTGTGTTTGTAGGCACTCATCACCTCATAGAACTTCCCACAGACAATGGGACAGCCCTGGGCCACGGCGTCGGCGGTGGTCAGTCAAACGCTGGCTGTCTACCGACAACTACATTCCAATTAATGGTGGTACCACGCAAGTCGTCACCACCAGCCTATTTTCGGCAACCCGTCTGCTGCCTGGCAGAATTAAACGAGTGGACATTCAATGCCCAACCAAGAGACAACATCACCTTCAACGTTTTCACTGTCATGGATTACTTTAACCAGAATGAATTTTGAAATCGTATTTAACTAGTCTACGATAGCCACAATCACCGTTCGTCAACCCCACTCACTCTCAGCTTATTAGTAAAAGTCGTACACACTCTACGTCCGTCACCTCAGCTTATTAGTAAAAGTTGTAGTAGTTGCTTCTGTTTTTCATCGGAGCCTCAACGAGAAGTCAACACACGCTCCCCCGTAGGGCACTCGGTTTTCATTTACTACACACTGCTTCTCACCACCATCGTATTCGCCTCTAGCCAATGCCGTGTTCGCCTCTAGCCAATGCCGTGTTCGCCTCTAACAACAGTCGTGTTCACCTCTAACCACCGTCGTATTTGCCTCTAACCACCGTCGTATTTGCCTCGAACCACCGTCGTGTTAACCTCTAACCACCGTCGTATTAGCCTCTATTCACCGCTGTGTTCGCCCTTAACCACCGTCGTATTCGCCTCTAACCACCGTCGTGTTCGCCTCTAACCGCCGCTGTGTTAGCCTCTAACTACCGTCGTGTCCATCTCTAACTACCGTCGTGTCCATCTCTAAGCACCGTCGTGTTCGCCTCTAACCACCGTCGTGTTCGCCTCTAACCACCGTCGTGTTCGCTTCTAACCACCGTCGTGTTCGCTTCTAACCACCGTCGTGTTCGCTTCTAACCACCGTCGTGTTCGCTTCTAACCACCGTCGTGTTCGCTTCTAACAACCGTCGTGGTCGCTTCTAACCCCCGTCGTGTTCGCCTCTAACCAGTATGGTGCTAGGACACGTGTGTCGTTCGCTTCTCAGTGAGCAGTGAATAAGTTGTCATAAAATATAGCTAACACAATAATTTATCAAGGGACATAGCCAGCGAGGAACGAAAATCCCCAAATGAATAAATCTTGTCTCAATAAAGTACGCCTCAGTGATTGAATGTCAAGCGACCAACAAGTTCATAGGGTTACAGTTATTTCAAATAATAGTGCTATTTTTTTGACACATCTATGAAGTAATGAATGTAACTTGATTTATTTGTTATCCGTGTGAAGTGACAGTGAAAAATCTTCCTTCAGTGTAGTCGGCAGGATCGTGACAAGCTACCTGCCATGAGGGCTCGCCATGGGACTTATCTGAACATCAGACCAACCGCACGAACCAGTTACCCTACTCTCGCCTTCTCCAGACGACCACCAGCTACCTTACTGTCGCCTTCTCCAGACGACCACCAGTTACCTTACTCTCGCCTTCTCCAGACGACCAAAAATTTCCATCCCGATGCCCTAATCATATTAATGTTTCGATTGCTAGGAGACATTTGGGGCAGAACACTTTGCAGGTAACTACATCACGGACAAACACGAATATTGTAGTTATTGCCTTTGCAGTATGGCAACAAAGAGAAAATTCTGGAAATAAGCGGCACACATTGCCAAAGCTACAACACACCATCATTATTATGGCAAGGCAGACAGAAGATCCGAACTGAAGAGCCTTGGATCTTTCCAATAAACTCCTGACGCTCTAGCGGAACTTTCAATTTCTCCTTGAGAGATGAATTGAAGAGATCGTCGGAACGTGTTTCTGATGCCATCGGTGGAAAGCCGTGATCTCACAGCCTAAACATATCATCCACCACCTGAACCGAGGCCCAGCCTGCTTCACGCCACGTCAACAACGCCTAACTGCTCCAGACTCTTGATTCACCTACCCCAAGACACTTAACACCACCGCTACAATCCAGAAAAGTCACAAACAGCCAGGCATACATTCCTTGCTGCCAATCTCCTAAGTGTCCTCACGTCTCCCACCGCCTCCTCCTTTGTCAAATCACAAAGAAATGAAACAAGAGCATTTCCCTCCACCACTACCTCAGGGCTAGAAATGGCTACAACGTGTGGAAGCGTGGACACGCAGGGTTACGCGTAGGTCGACCGGCAACAACTGGTCATACGACCAGCGACCGGTGGCGTATGATAGATATGGTTGGTTGCGTGTCAGAGCAAGGAGCACAAAGAGAACAGGAGAACTGCGTGCAAGGAACAAACGAGGCCCCAGGAACAGTTATTGGTGAAACGCAAGAAACAATCTGACAATATGGACCTGAAAAATGACTGATCACAAGAAACAAGCTAAACACCAGGCCCGGGAAGCGACCATGCACAAGAAACAAGAAGAACCTACGATCAGGGAAAGACTGTGCACACGAAAGAAACGGAATACCAGGCCCTTGAAACGACCTCATACAAGAAACAAACGGAAACACAAAACAGGGAATCAACATAACAGCAAGAGAGAGGACATAGGACTACGAAACTGAAAACCTCTCCCCCATATCATCACGAACTGGCGCTAGTCGACGAAGCTGCGGTGATAAGAGCTCAATAACAGACATATCAGCCGGGACAATTAATGAAGAAGGAATCAAAGCGCTAGTAGCAAACCTACAGTCGACGATCCCTAAAATGTATCTTCTCCAAGTTATAGTGAGAACGAATGAATTCGACGTTGTTGGAATCAACGAGTCATGGTTAGACAGGAATGACTAAAATTACAGATACAGACACAAACACATGACCGCATCTTCCAAAAAGGGTGGTGGCCGACGGTAAGGCGCACTTCACACCTCTCATACACTCACATTCACACAATTTAGCCCTTTTGCCCAAAAGGGTCCGGCCGGAGACCCCGCATCACACCCTCCGGATCAGGTCAGTGTTCGAGGTCAGTGTCGGCAACAGGGCCCGACAGTGTGACTGGTTTACCCCTGCCGCGTCATGATGACCTCCCCCGCCCCCCTTGGCATCTTTCAACAAGATGTCAAGGGCGGAAAAGCACATCAGGGCAGCGTCAAAAATCATCCTCCATTCACGGCTATTCAGTGAACGCTCTCTCGCTACCTCCACACACATGTCTCTCCTTCCTAATGCCTTCTTCACACCATCCATCCACCCAAACTTCGGTCTCCCTCTAGACTCACGTCCCCTCGCCTCTGCCTTCAACACCCTTTTCATCAATCTTCCTTCATCCATCCTTACCATGGGCCCGAACAATCTCAGAACACGCAAATCAACTCTTCACTTCAACTTCTTCACCATGCCTGTTCTAGCTCGCACCACGTCGTTTGTGATCCTGTCTCTCTGTGTCACACCAGCCATGCTCCTCAAACATTTAATCTCGAAGACATTCAACCTTCTACTCTCAGTCCCTAAGTCTCAGCCCCGTAGAGCAGTTTAAAAAAGTTTATTCATACACAGATGGTATGTTCTTCTTTTTAGCATCAATTTCTACTAAATAAATTTAAAATATGTAAAATGAACAAGCTAAGAACCTGTTTCTGAGTAATTGGAGCTGTGTGTGAGCGGTGGAGAGGCATTTCCCTTTCCTAGCTGAACATACGAACACCTCTCTTGCCGAAACATGTCACGACGAGGAAGCTGTCGGGATAAGTTTTAATGAACACAATAAATGTGCACTGTATCATGTTGACATTAGGTGTTGCGATCTGACATTGGGATCTTTTATATAACAGGTAGTTTAAATGTGAATTGCTAATTCAGCTATACACCTAATTCATTGGGTAGCAAAGAATGCGACGGTATTAGTGGGTCTATGTGAGACGGAGTCACTGACAAAACAAAAAATAATGAAAATATCATTATTATAATATAAAATATTTTTTTATCGTGCACGAGCAGTGTGTTATTCTCGTGGAACAATAAGCTCTTTGTAACAAGTCACTACGAAAGAGCTATCAAGGTAGGTTTGAGGTACACAACAAGTATGCATTATACCCTGATGAAATAAGGCGTTGCTATTTGGCAATATAATCTTTTGCATCGTAATTAGTATGAATTCTTAATTCAGACCTACAGCCTTATTAATTGAATAACGAAGAATGCGATGGTATGGGAGGGTCTATGTGAGTTGAAGAACCACTGGCATAGAAAACAAATGAGAAGAAAATGCATTCATACAAAAACCGGTGTGCCCTCATACTTTTTGCTCCCCTCCCCCAACGTCCTGCAACTCATTTCACTCATTACGCTCAGAGTGGGATGATTTGTAGGACAATCTCTGGGCTGGACAGAATTTCATACTGTTGTACATAAACACGCCTTTTTTATTGAAAACTCCTTGACCATCTGATGAGTCACCTCCTCAAAAAAATGAGTTTTGTGATACTTTTTATTTTAAATTATACGGTTTTATAAAAAGATTACGTGAAACTCTTGAGAATACATTTTGAAGAATCAACCACATACTATCGGTATTGAAATTGATCTAAAAAACAGCTGAGTTCAGGGGTAAATTTAGCGAAAAAAAAACAATAAATTACGAAATAATGGGACGAGGAGTTTTGTGTATGGTCCTGCACTTAAATTTGAACAATACAGCGACGAAATTTTTCGTTGTTTAATAGGATGCGAGCGAAAAAACTTAAAAATGACTAACAACGACTCAAGCCCATTTGTGCCAGGCAGTTCTAGGGCTAAAAAATAAACGAACATTTGACATATTGTTTGGATTCTCAGTAACAAGGTCGAGTTTGCGTTCAACTATGAGATGAATTAGAAACGTTTCGATTATATTTTTGATTCAATATTCAATCAATTAGTCGTACACACACATTTTAATGTACAATGTGTATTTACACAACAATACGTCCAAACCTGACTAGTATTTTGTTGGGTCTAAAAACACAGTTGCGGGCAGCAGCACGAGTCCAAAAGAAGTATTGTTCGATCGATGTATAACAGTGAAAAGCTGATGTAGACCATCAGAAACGAATTGAGCGAAAATAAAACTATTTTAACATAAATATATAGGGAAAAGGACCCGTCCGACAATCAATTGTTTGAAAAAGGAACCGTCTAAAAGACCCAAGTTCCAGATTAGGGGCCAGCGCTAGTCAGTAAAAATTTATTATATGCAAGGGCAATGGGGTAAATGTCTGGCATCAATAGGGCCGATATATAGATCTTAAACAACTTTTAGCCTCCAGAGAAGCAATATTGTCCCATGCACATCTGTTGATTGCTTACTTAGAATTGAGTTCGTGGTGAGTATACTCAAGTGTAGAACAATATTAGTCTATGATCGGGTGAACTCACGGCTATCCACCTTTTATTCGCTGCTAGGCTGATGGAATCAAACCCTGTTTGAACTGCAAACCTCACTCGTTCCTCACGCCACCCTGTAGGTCGTGTGGCACTTCCAAAGGCACGAGGCTGATTTATATCACGCATATTTCGTCGACTAAACTCGTTCACTTAACAGATGGCATTCAATTAAATTTCCACCATTCTACCACGTGACTTCCCTTGGATGGAAACCCGTCAACCACGTGACTAATCTTCCATTCCAGCTATTCTGCCACGTGGCTTAACTTCTATTGCAGTTATTCCACCACGTCACGTAGTTTCCAGTACATTCACTCTACGAGTGATGATGACGATTTAAGGAGCTTCCAAGAGCCTCTTTCAATTACTCTTCATCCAAAGTATTTCGACGATTATTGTTATGGCAAATCTATGTAAACGATATACATGTTATATATTTGTTTGTGTTATGCCTCAACCTTACTAGTTCTGTATCCGTACCAGTTCGGTCATCAATATATAATAACACACTATGACCTATTGGATACATACTCTTTATACATCGAAAGTATCAGTGGTAAATATGTACAAAGAATGAGTTTACCTGATAACCCTCTGAGTTCCTGACGGTTCTCTTTACAAGTAAGCCTGCGACACAACCTCACGCTAAAGCCACTACACCCAAACTGGTGTGCGACGGTCGACAGACCCAAGTGTAATGCTTCAGCTACACAGGCAATGGGGCGCGGCCTAAGCTCAGCACCATGTCGGAGTACTTTTAGGTTCGGGTACCAAACTGTGAACTACAGGTTGTCCTATTGAAAACATATATATGCCCTGCGGGTTCGAAATACGTACCCTACAATTACGTACGTTTGCCCTGCGGGTTAGAAATACGTACATTTGCCCCGCGGGGGAGAAACACGTACCACTAAGTTAGGTTAGGTTGGGAAGGCAAGGTTCCAACAATATGCTCGTAGCGCAGCCAGCAAATGTCAAGCTGCACGTTACACAACGTAACTCGTCGGCGCCACCGTACAGTTGTCATACACTATGTATTCCTACGAGGACCTACCTGTGGCTCGCATAAATCGTTGGTCTGATAGCAAACTACCTGTGGTACGCCCCTACAGTTCGCATCTGTCCTGGAACCTCTTTCTCGGAGCAGAACAAATAAGGTCTGGTTCGACATTTACGATATTATAAAATTGTTCATAGTGATCTAGATAGTATTTAATATTTGGTCGATTGTAAAATATGAATTTAGTCCATATTTTTCTCCTCTGATTTCGGTGAAAAGATTCCAGGAGCTTTTTCTAAGTGGTAATTGATTCTTCAGATTCTTCCAAAAGCACTTAAATTGGCCCATAAGTCACTCACAGATTCAGTTTCGATTTTGATTTGCGCCGAGATGGGCTTTCAATCGGACGCCAGATTGGAAATATAAAAAATACGGTCGCGATTTGGTTACCATATTTATTTATTTTCTCTTAGAAGCGGACAGGGGTAGGATCATGCGTAACGGTCGCGATTCGGTTACCATATTTATTTATT
>SDVV010007988.1:0-17449 GCA_016164225.1 Gammarus roeselii | reverse complement strand
ATGTATATACATGTAATATCCATGTATATAAATATATATTTACCTCCATACATATTTAAACATGTATATATATATTGATATACATTTATGTACATACATGTAATATCCATGTATATAAATATATATTTACCTCCATACATATTTAAACATGTATATATATATTTATTTGCACATCCATACATATTTATATATATGTGTATATATATATATGTATATATATATATATATATATATATATATACAGAAAGAGCGAGAGAGATAATTAGGAATATATTACTAAGTGACGCTGGGAGCAATTGTTGTTCCGCTTACATTTTGGAAGTTGATATTAAATAGGTAGTTTTTATGAACAGACACATATATCTCAGTTTTGTTTCGTTTGTCGAGAAAGTACCGCTTCAGACAACAAATACGCCTCCTGAAAACGCTCCCTACTCTACATGAATAAACAAACATTTTGTATTATGTATGTCCGCATCAATAATGATCTTCAGTTGCAGTCGCGATGCACACTGAACACATAATGTCGAGTTATTGTCTCACATGCTCTTTTCTGGCGATGTTGGTCCTCGATTCATTTCCCTATTCACTTTTTAACGATGTTGTATTCGTGCGCATATAGTTACTCGTAATAGACATATCATGCATAAATGTTATTCCCGTAGTATTTTAGCTTCCTACATGAACTTGGAAATGGACAAATGCTATCTTGTAACGTAACATATTCGAACTAGAATACCCACACAAGGAAGAACTAAACAAATGTCCACATCACAAGCATAACAGTGACTTTAATAATATATAATAAAGAGTTTGGTCATTTTTGTAATATATCCTAAACGACATGCATCTCGTTAATTCAGTATCATATGTGTTTATTGTCTATCTAATTTGGATTAGATGTTGAAGAGGGGGAAAATTGCTAATAAAAATATTAGTTAATTTACTAGAATCCCCCTTTCTGATCAGCACTAAGAAATCTGTCAGTTATTTCTCCAAAAAAGTTTTAAAATGTATGCATTGTTCACGTCAATACATATGTGAACATTGTACGAAATCAATACGTGAACTGTGGTGTTAACCCTTATGCTGTGGTAGTGACTCTGCGCCGATGTGTTAGGTTATGTTGCATGCCGCTGAATGTATTTGCTGGCGACGTTACGAACGTATTATTGAAATTTTTCTAATCATACCTAACAACTTATGGGCGCGTGTTTCTCGCTGCGAGGAGAAGGTAACTTTTATTTTAAGGTACATAGTTCTAATCCGCGGGGCTGGAGTACACTAGTAAGACCTGTCTTGTTAGCGTATCCTGCGCAGGCAGACGTACATATTATTCTAAGATACGTAGTTCTAACCCGAAGGCCAAATGTACATGTTAGTCTAGGGTACGATTTCTCAGGGACGCTATCTTGGGCGACACTTATAAACTCTATACCTTATATACATCTGCACCAACATAACCACCACGGTTACCGAAAATATTTTTTATCATTAAGAAATATGTTCTTTCGACCAAGTATTTGCATAGTGAAAGGAAACGGTCTCTGTTCACAAATTAACAGCGCATTCGTTTGAATATTCGTCTTGATTATTAAAGTTGATCTTTTCAAGCTCAAGTGTCTAACCTGCGGGTGAGTGTGTTATTGCAATGATGATTCACTCAAGGTCGCCAAATAATAAAGTGGTGATAAATAATTGTTGATGACCAATCTGACCTTGCAGACGTCTCTCAAGCTGTAGGTAGCTCAAAAATCAAAAGACGGAATGAAAGTGAACGATTTTTTTATATATCAAATCAAATTTATTTAGACTGCTAAGAGTTACAATCGCCTAATGAAGTTATCATTTATGCAGCAAACTAATTCAGACCTAAATTGTTGAATAATATAATTCGCTTATAGATCCAAGTAGTTGATATGTGAATAACTGACGACGGTGACAGGTACTGGTCACTGGCTGGCGACAACTACTAGCTTCAAGTTTCATGTACAATTAGTTCCCCAATTAGGTCAGGGGCTGAGACCGTTACGTGCGATTTCATCGCAGAATGCATAGGATTCAGACCAGTCTCTCCTCCCAGAAGCCGAGTAAGGGATACATGAGCATTTGTGTACTTGCAATGCATGTTTGTATAGTTAACTGTGCTAATGTCTCGATATACTGGCGAACATAAATACTATGAAGAGCATGAGGTGCATACTCTACGCAATGTACTTGAGAATCATATGTATGTAGTTTGGGACGACCACGGATAAACGCAAACGTGAGTCATCAACTAGGCGTCTCACAAAATAGAAGGTAACATCGACAAGACTCTCTTTCTTGTGGTGGTTATACATATTCTAATTACGAATCACTGTCATGTAAGCCTATAAAATGCTAATACCAATAACACCGTTTACATATCTACCGACCACACAATTTATGACGGTTACGCGCTGTCTCACACTTCCGCACAAAAGTCATTTTGTGTCGTTTTGTAATATCGTAGTTCAATCATAAGTTATGGCATTAAAAAGTAGTCGTTTGTTCTGACTGGACCGACAGCGTTAAGGAAAAGAAGAAAAAGAAATGTTGCACATTATGACGCGAGTTGTAAAGATTTGAGATTTACGACACAACGCATAATATAAATCAAGATGAATTGTATCTGTGCTTAGTTGGAGTGTAATAATCACTAAACTCTGATATTGTAATATTCTCGCTGAGATTTCTGCGAAAATTGTACAGTACAGAAACATTTTCAAAAATTAGCAGTAGCCTAAAATAAAAGAACGTCACGCGCGTTTGGCAAACAATTCTGTCGCTGAGGCACAAGATTCCGCTCTACCGTTGTCAATCGTAGGGTCGGTAGGTACATGATCTGCTAGTTATAGTAATTTTGAACATAAACTGAGAGTGATTGTTCATTGAACCTTGTGCACTTATGAGAAGAAAGAGTGATTTCTCTACGGTACTAACACGCGTCGTTTATCCGCGGTCATCGCAAACTGTTTATCTGCGTTCATTGCAAACTAGCTAAGGGCTTACAACAAAGGTGTTCTTTTCTTGTCTGAGTTGTCTTTAGTTTCTGGCGTCCTCCATGTGTAACGGAAATTGATTTTAATGAAAATTATTATCAATTTTTTTTGCACTTCACCGCCTAGGGGCACTCGCTATTTGCACTCCGCTCTGTCATTGTTTGCCAGCATCTTGCAACAGTAGACCATGTAACTATATAAACATGCACAGAAAACGCACGCTAATACCTAAATATGCTAATCTCAGCTCAACTTCTACGAGTGGGAGAGGAGACTATTGCTAGATGCGACGGTTGCTGAGGGGGGGGGGAGGCGTGGGATAGCTCGGATGCAGATACCGTGACTCGTGACAGAACTGCACTTCTGTTGCTGGGGCAGGTTAGTAAGGAAACTGGGTGAAATAATTGCTTGAAACTTAGATTGAGTCCAGGAAGGCGGTATAGCGATACATGGAGAGAGGTCTTGGTCGGTGACTCCCCTGGGCTCTGCAGCCTGGAGTTGCCTGCAATTGCTCTCCACCCTTGTAGCTTTTCCCTGATATCTTAGTTTATTTATTTCTAGCTGTAGAAAGTCTTTTGCCCCCATTTTCTCTTCTGTTTTTATCTGGTTGCCTTCACACTTTGTGTCTCACTCAGATCATGCCCTGTCCTGTCCTCTTTTATTATTTGCCATTCCTGCACAGCACTTCAGACTTTTTTTGTCTTATAAGGCTTTCTAAGCTTCCAGCTTCATTTGATCTGTTGGTAACTCAGCTGCTCTGCTCAAGTGTCCAACACCTCCCTC
Source organism: Gammarus roeselii (assembly GCA_016164225.1). NCBI lineage: Eukaryota > Metazoa > Arthropoda > Malacostraca > Amphipoda > Gammaridae > Gammarus > Gammarus roeselii. The sequence goes on along the minus strand of SDVV010007988.1, from coordinate 13,643 downwards.
CCTGCTTGCAGGAGGTGTCTTAGGTTGTATTCGTATTTACTTCTTTCACACTTAACACTGTACCATCTTGTTTCTTCCACCTTAGATGTAGGTAGCTACTCTAGTCTCTGAGTAGAGAGGATTAACTCTACTATTTCATCAAAACAACAGCTTTTACAGTGCACCGCTCACTGCTGGTGTTATTTGTATGTGTTTGAATATGAATGCAAATATCATGTTCTCAATATGACAATACCATGACAAATTGTACCATCTGGATCATTCACCTGTTGACAGCCTGCAGGAGGTGCAACATGAGTAAAAAATTCTTAAATGTTGGAAATTAGTCTCCAGCCTAAACCAAATCTGTCTCCAAATGTATGTATGTATGTATAGACATAAAGCTGTTTCCCCCTAGTTAGGGGGTGGCTAAGTTAGGCAAACACAGAGGGGAGAGGAGCCCAATCTTCCCGCCACAAGACCGCCGTGTCCCTTCCGAGGCTCGTTCTGGTGACATGCAGCACCAGAGGCTGACACTGCAGTCGGATACGTTAACCACTCGGCCACGGCGTTAACCACTCGGTCTCCAAATGTGATGAAAATAATTCCAAATCTTTCTCCAAGATTTGTAAACAAAGATGGAAATATATAATTCTCACAATGTTGTTGAAATCTTGTGGAATTTCAATATGGATCACATAACACTTCATGTTGCACCTCCTGCAAACAGATGAAAAATATGCATAAGAACCTTCTTAAACCAAACCTACCAACCCTAACCTATCCATACATGATCTGTTTTTGGTTTAGACTTTAGGGTCAGTTTCTGAGTCAGACTGAGCGCAGTGTGTTGGATGACCATTGTAGTTTGTCACTGGCTCACTATACATGAAGACTTTGGTGTAAGATTCCACCATTATATCCAGGTGGTGGCTGCAAAGGCTGATAGCAAGACACATTGTTTGTTGAAATCAACTATATGCAGCCTAATGCAGGTTCTGAAAGGTTATGTTGTCTCTATATGTTTAGCATATTTATCCATTTATTGAGAATGTATCCTGTGCTTGGAACACCAGATATTGTATGGACTGCAGGCTGCTTGAATCTGTTTGGAAGAGATGGACCTAAAACTTTGATAGACTTTATGATGTAGTAGGCTATGGTGGTTGTTTGAGGAACCATTAAGGGTCAGTTTCTTAAGGCAAACCTAATCAAATCCTGGAAAATATTGCAGAGTAAATTGGATAATTTTATACCTATGTTTTCTTAGGCTCTGAGAGACTGAGCCTTCTTCAAATTTCCACAGTTGGTCCTTCAGTGGAAGATGTTTTGCTGTGTGGAATAGCTTACCTGCTGATGATGATAGATCTCACTCACTATAAGCAAGCCCTTGCTGATCTGATGCATGATACATATTTAGAGTCCACTAGACTGATACAGTGTAATTTGTTTGTGAAAATGTTTGTATGATAATTTATTTTTGTTGCATCATGCATGAAACACAAATTTCTTGACTGGTTTTCCACACATTATTTTCTCATGCATTTGCAGTTCTGTCATGCTGTGGCATTTGTGCCTCCTGCCTTGCTCTGCACTATGGCCTGTCAAGGGTCCTGAGCAGTTTTGAGGCCATCAAGGTGTGTGAAAACCTGATAAAATACTTGAAAAGTTTTGCATGGTAGCTAAATCAGAGGATGTTAAATATGTTTTCACTGGCTCTGCTCAGTCTTGGCTTAGAGAGTTGGTGTTTCCTCCTTGCTCTTCTGATGCCTGCAGTAGATCCTTCAGTGTGAGTTGTGTTAGTGTGTGGAATGGCTGGCCTGCTATTAGTGCAATAGACTGATGTCAGTGGCTTTAAGCAAGACCTTGCAGTCATGCTGATCTGCTGTGTAATGAATTTTCAGGCTTTTGCTAGCCTGATGTTTTATTTGTGTGTATTATTGGTGTGACAAATGCAATTGCTGTATGATCAGTTGCCTGATGCACATATTTTGCCATGCTCTCAATTTGGTGAGTTGTTGCATTTGTGTGTCCTGTCCTGCTTTGCGCTCTAGCTTTGCAGCTGTGTGTTGAGCAGTCTAGAAGTCATCAAGGTGATTACTGAGGTCTGCTTCACACTCATAATCTTGCTGAGGTATTGAACATAGCTTGACAACAATGCCGCATCACCATCCACTTTCTTGATGGTTTCATCAACTGGAGGGAACAGACAATAGAATTCTCCCTTCCACACGTTCCCTAAAGACCTTGCTGAGGATCATCTTGGAGTGACCACTGGTTGGTGCAGCAGATACGGTTGAATCATCCACAATTGCCAAGCTCTTCAATGACTACTTGTTAACAAGCAGGCTGTTCATGCACTTGACAGAAGAGCCCCATCTGGATTTAGAGGATTGTTTATTTACAATTAAACTTGTGTAGATGAGCTCATTAATTAGACTTCAATTGGAAATTAAAATACAATCTTCCTCAATTGCAAATCTCCTCTAGGCCTGCTTGTTAACAAGAATTCTGTTCAGGAACTTGACAGAAGAGCCATATCTGGAATTAGAGGGTTATTCATTTCAAAAGTTCTTTCAAACTAAATCTCATTCTCACGCTAAAGAACTGCTGCTAAGGCTGGTTGTTGTTGCTTAGTTCTAGTTCATCCTGTAGGGGAGGAGCCACAGCTGCCTCACTGCCCGAAAACCCAAATCGGTGCAGACCTCCCTATAATATTAGTCTTACAAAGAGCTTCAGGTCTGGCTAACAATTTACTGAGATTCACTGTTAATAGAAGTCCAGATTTAATGGTATCACTTCACTTTTTGTGTTGCATATCGGCCCTGTTCTAGACTACTACTCCTGTGTTTGGAATTAGAGTTTATTGCTGATCTAAGGATGTTAGAGTCAGTTCAGCAGTGGTGGACAAAAAAAGATTGATAGACTTACAGGATATGTCCTATGCAAATCGCCTGGCAAGATTAAATTTGTTTTCAATTTATGGTAGGTTAACAAGATATGACCTCATTAAATACTTCCCAGGACTTTCTTCTGTTTGTGTTGAATGTGATGCTAATGTGGGTTTATCCAGAATGTTAACAAGCGGCTCCTGATTCTTGGACTCGCAGGCACAGGTTGAAACTTCACCCTCCTTGCTGAACATCTGATTTGAGAAGACGTTTTTTAACTGTATGCGAATATCTCTGCGGAATTCATTACCCAAGGATGTCATAAAGGCTTCTAGTGTTTCTGGTTTTAAGAATGGCCTTCTGTCCTCTATTCCACGCATTCTGTTTTTTGTTATGACTGACTGCAATGGTGTTTTATCATGTTATGAGATCATTTTTGTGGCTGTTTTGCTTTATTTTAGATGGGTGTCTTCTGCCTACCTTTGCATATAGCTATTGAGTTGATCTTACTCAGTTCTCTGGATTTCTCTCTTATGTTGTTTTATTTTGTATTTTTTTGCTGACTGCATCTTGTTGTTGTTTTGTCTGTCTTATTGTGTTTTTGCCTATTTGATATCCTGTTTTTATTTCATTTGTTTGTATTCATGTTACTGGCATGCACACTTCTAGTCACATTGCCTTTGCCTGCATTTTTTCTGTCTGGTGTCTGTGCAGTGTGACTGGCTCAGGCCTTGCTTACCCCCCGTGCTCTTGCTTACTTTCCCTGTGCCCTGCAGCTGTAGTTCTTCTCTTTTGACCCGCTGTGGCACCCCTAACGTTGCTGAGCGTTGGAGGTTCAAGATGCTATCAAGGTACTACCTCTTACATAATTGATGCTGTCAATAGGCGCTCCCACTGATGACGCCCCGACATGATTTTATGATAATGCCTGTGGGGTGCAATGGCCAGGCAGTGTTACAATGCGCTTGACTGTTTCAGGATTTGCTCCCGCATTGCTTGGCGGCAGGCACAGATTGGAAGAGATGTTCATCATCTATGTTGCTATGAATGGAGGATTGTGTGTTGCCTGCACTTTAGTCTTGACTTGTGAACATTGCTACCTATGGCTCCAGTTTCCAACTGTTTGTTGATATGAACTGTCTAAAGGTCCCCACAGTCAATGCTATCCATATATGCAGTACATATTTGCATACTTATTGAGTATGGTTCTTGGGCTTGTAACATAGGATATTGTGGGGCCTGCAGATTACTTGAATCCACTCAGAGATGATGCACCGGAAACATAGATGTATTTACTGATGTATACTAAAGTGTAAGATTTGAGGCAGGCTTGTAATTGCGGATGTAGTTATTCTCAGCCATACACTTCTAGAACATGGCTTCACACCATCAGTATTTAGTAACACTCTTGAATAATAAATATTGTTTATACTATATGCAGTAGCTATAGAACATTGTTGGCCTATCACAATTTTACCTGTGTTCTCTTAAATCATGTCAAAACAATTAACATGAATATATACCTCCACATTTGTGTTTTTGTTAAGCTATTTTGATTATATTTCCTTACATTTCTTTTCAGGTTTGGAATTAGTCATCAAGTTTATTTTGTAAAGTGTTGTAGACCCATGTCCCCAATGAAGAGAAAATCTAGTCAGATCAATTTCCTTGATCACCAGCAGAAACGAAGTCATCTAGCTAATGATGAGGAGCAGCTAGCAAATCCTGCCGGTGCATTACTTCCAAGTGCCAGCAAGACTCACCCCACCACCACAGACTTTGGTTCACCATCTAGAAATTCTCCAAATTTTTCTTCAAGCTCTAGCTTTGGTTTCCCTTGCAAGACGGACGCAAGTACCTCAAATGCTTGTAGACAGGTAAAGGATGGAACCTTCAAGCTAAGTTGTTCCTCTGTTAGGTGTGGCAGAAGGACAAATGACTTTGGACCAACTTCTTGTAGTAAACCTGACATCATGTCTGCTAGCTCAACTTTTGATTCTTCTTACAATGCTGCCAAGAAAACCACAAACTCAAGAGCATCTTCGTGCAGCAGCTACAATGAAAACAAAAACACAACAAGATTCCAGACTGGTTCATTCAACAAGTTCAATGTTACCCAAAAGATGACTTCAACTGACCATGAATATATTTCAAGATCTTGTTTATCTATTATGAGGTCTAATTCTGCATCTTCAATCCCATTACCTCACTCATCTACAGTTTCATTACCCCCATCTACTTTCCCATTACTCCCTCTATCTACCTCCCCTATTCACCCCTCAACTAGTTTCTCACTACCCCCCTCATCTAGTTTTTCATCATCCCCCTCATCCACTTTCCCATCACCCTCCACATCCCACACCACAGTAGCTGGCTCTGTGTTCACTTCATACCACAACCAAATCAATGCTAATCCATCCCAACAGTTTGAGAATGTTAGTCTAAATGAGCAGGCTGTTAGTTCTGCATTAGCACAGTCACCTTCTACTTATTCACCTTTTCACATCACATCAATGCCTAGTTATGAGTCTACTTCATTGCATTGTTATGCAAACAGTAGTGTCCAACATGTAAACTTGGAAGGTGAAGCCTTTGAGGCAATGGCTTCTTCAGGCAGTACTGCCTTCCAGTTTCCCTGTGAAACCTTTTCCACTGAATATAAAAATTCTAAAAAGAATAAATATCAGCGTGCTCTGGATGTGTCCAGTTCTCTAGGAAGTCATGCAAACTACCAACACTCAACTGTTTCCAGTGCATCTAATGCTTCTTCACTTCAGCTTCCACTGCTTTATACAACAGCCACGGCCATTCCACAAGATAACTCTCAGGTAAGCCACTTGAATTTGTAGACATTTGATGGCTCACTTATGAAACCCTTATTGGTACCATAATCAACTCAAAAATGTAAAGGATGAATAATTTTCAAGATGGTAGCCAGCTACTCAAATGCACCTTTGTGCTGAATGCTTGTCAATTTATCCATCTTTGGTCATCTTGTTAGGTAATTAATCTAATTTTTGTTTCACCAGATTAAAGGACCTCCTCTTAGCTAATTTCTGTTTGTACACAGGAGGGTGCACTTTCTGATGGTTTATCTCAAATGCAAACTGGTGAAATTCAAGTGTTGATATCATATTTAGCTACACATCAGTGTATGCTTGGTATTTGGTTTTATTAATATTTTCAGTATTTTCAAATGTGGAACCTATTCAACTAAGTGTTTGGCATTAGCCTGTATTTAATCATTTGGTTTAAATTCATTTCAGCATAATCCACTGCATATGCAATTGAGTGGTAGTTGCTTTATGTCTTTTTCAGAGTGAAAACTGCAGATGTGACTCGCTCATGTTGTTGAATATCTCTTTTGATTCCCAAGAAAATTGCGATGAAGTTTTTAGCTTCTCCGAGATGAATAATGCCAGCAACAGCAGCACTTTGCACAAGGAGTCAGTCAAACAGCACTTTATGAGCGATCAAGGAAAGTCTGTGAGTCCAGTGAATAACTCGGATACATGCAAAATAATTGATATAAATTTTCCTCCTGGAAATAGTTCATCTGGAGTTTCATCAAGGAAGGCTGAACCTCTGAGAAAAAGCAGCTCAGATGTCTTAGATGAGGTAAACCCTGCACACTGCGAAAATTGGAACTTCTCTGATATTGATGGTGATAGAATGCTGCCAAAGGTTGCCACTGAATCTTCTTGTTCACTAAAAATAGTGAGTGACACTGACTACCTAAAAGAAACAAATTCTGGTAGTCATGATAGAATGAACAACTTTGAAACATTTGAAGTGCCTTGTTCTAGTTCCCTAAAAAGGTTGTCAAAACCTTTCAGTATTGCTGATGCTCTGATGATTACACCCAAGGTGAACAGATCCGATGATCTATTGGCAGATGGGAATTACTTAGGTGACATACCCTCACCTGTCCCAATCTTGCCTGCGGACATTCCTTTACCTCCTCCTTTCCCTGCATCAGTCACCAATGGCCCAAAAAATATTTGCTCTACCCCAAAGAAAACAATGTCAGTCAAAACTAGCTCAAGAAGTGGTAAAACATCTCTCAACAAGTCTGCTATGAAGCTTAAAATGTTGTGGGACAAGTGGTCCACCAGTTCTGTTGCTATTAATGATCCTGATGAGGGAACATTCCTGCAACGGCATTCATCCAAGTCATTACAAGACCATGATGGGACCGTTGAGGTGACTGTGTCGGCTAAGAAAGCCTTGAGGTCCGTCAGTTTGTCCACCATGCCAGACTGTGGCAGTTTCACCGAGAGGACATCATATTCACTCAAAAAGATCTTTCCTACTCATAAGAATGTAAGACTTTTTGTTATGTAATGTTTTGATATAAGTGTGATTAGTTTGTTTTGATGGTTAGGTCTGTGTAGACTTGATGGGTACATTAAAATATTTTTGATGCATCAAACACACTGAAGAGGAGCTATCATATAAAACTTTATGCATATCTCAATTTTTTATATTATTTATCCTGTATTTATAGCCCATGTTCTTTGAAGTCATCCTGATGAACTAGCTAGAGAGCCATTTGAACATGGAACTAATTGGTGTTGTGGGTAATGCAGGCTGTTCCTGGCTACCTGCCTAACCATTTATTTTATATCAAACTTAAAAAGGGCACTAAGGATGGACATTTTTGTTTTCTTTTGTGCACTCTAGGAACTGTTTGTTATTCACTCATTTTGTTAGTTGAAGAATATTTGTTTATGTTAATAATGAGTTTTTTCCACTCTATTTGTATCCTCAAGCAATTAATTTGATGTTTATTGTAGCCACTATATGAGAATCTGGAGAATCCTCAAATTTTATACTTGGTTCAGGAGTCATCACTATTCCAACATGTCAGAAGATATTTATTTCCTTTTGAAATCTTAACTAAGTAATTTTGTTCTTCTAATGAATCATCTGTTGAATTGTTGTAGTGAAGCAAGTATAGGAAGGTCATGGGCATTACAGTTTTGCATGTTAAGCATCATTGCTGGAAATGCACACCCACTGTGATCATCCCTGACAATTTTTGGTTAACTCATGACAACTTTACACAGTTAAGCTAGCTAGATATATTGTATCAAACTGTTTCAAGAATTACTCCAAGCTTTCTTAATAAACTTCTTGAACAATAGCAAGTGACCTCTTACACATAGCTATTGAGTAGTTTTTTACCTAGTTTCTCTGAAAATACTACTAAATCAGTTACAAGACAATATAATCTAATTGATCTTGTTTCGTTAATCTTGCAGACTTCAATCACTGCAAGTTTACTGCAACCTTCTCGGAGCTCCAGTCTGGTACCTTTGAGCTCAGACCCTCAAGATGTTACTCCTATGCAAAAGTTCTGGCTGGCTAGTACAGCTGCAATCACCAACTCCAAACTCTTTGCGTCCCACTCGCAAGGATCCTCCTCTCTAACTAACCTCCCTGGTATTCCTGATACCAGCAGTATCTCTGATCTCAAACCCAGCTCAATTCACTGGCGGCGAAGCATCAACAGCTCGACAGCTGAGGAAGCATCATCAGACCACTTCAACATGAGCACCTCAACTACTTTTGTCAACCCAAGAACTGCTTATTTTGCCTCGGAGTGGAAGGAGCTGGCCAGCAGTCAATTCAGTTCTGGCTTTATTGACACGCACTGCCACTTGGACTTTTTATTCAACAAAATTCATCATAATGGTACCTTGGAACAGTTCAAGCAGAAGATGGAGGATGATTGCAAGGATGAGTTGAAGTTTCCAGCCTCATATGAAGGTTGTATCGCAGTCTTTTGCCAGCCCGACTCATTTTTCAAGGTTTGTCTGTAGAAGGAGTTGTGTTCCTGCTGTTTTATGTTTCATGTCCAAAATATTTGGGGAATGTTCTTAATGCATATACATGCTGTCACAATTTTTCCATATGACTAGTCATAGTCTTGCCTGTCTGGCTGGGTTAACCCTCTATTGATGCTCTAACAAAGAACTCTATCAGTAACAGTTCATACCAATGTATGGGCACGTTACTTCATCATTATTTTTTTTTGGTCAATTCTTTTCTTCTATTTTGGTTGGAGCTGTTCACAAGTTGTGGAGTTTGACCTTTTAGTTGTAGTCAATGTACAGGGTACTGCGCTTGACCCCAGATATGAGGACTTCTTTGTGAGAGAACTGGAATTGTTTTCTGCAAGTCTCAATATATATTTTTAAATCTCTGAACCTGAATGTTACCTTGAGAACAGGTTTTCTTGGGTGATGGTCACAACACAATAATCAAAATCCAAGCCATCTTGTTCAAGTTGAAGAGTTGCTCCATTTGATTGTTTAACAGTTCGAGTTCATTTTCATTCATTTCAGTAGGATGTCCTTCGTTTGGGTTTTTAAATTGGTTACAATATAATTGTGGGTTGTATCTTTATCTGTATACTTGGCTATTAGCTATTGTTCACTAGTTGTTGCATTCAATCGTACCAGTGAGGAGCGATTCTCTTTTCACAGGTTCCCTGATCTAAATGTGTCTTCAATGTGTTTTGCAGAATATACTGGAGTATTGATATTGATTCGACTATCATTTGTATCTCAACCTGAAATGATTCAACTTATATTCTATCCAAAGTGCCTATGAATTTGTATAACAAAACCCTCTACCTATGTACTTCAATTTATTCATACATTAGCTATATGCTAAGAGGTACTGTACCTGCTCAAATGCAAATAAGATCAAGCAGCTTTGCATAGTTACCAATGCTTCTATAAACAATAAAGATACTCTTTAAAATGACTCTGTTATAGGTACTCCATCAAAAGATAAAGTTGCTTTCTCTTCTGCCTTTGAAGATAGGCATCTTTAACATACTATTTTTCTTCTCTTTGTTGCCAACCTTGCTTGTTTGGACTTCACTAAAATAGCTGTAAATGAACTACATTCTTCTTTGTAGTTTTTTGTCTAGGCTGATGGTGATAAGTGCCTATTGGTGCACTTCAAATTTGCATAAAATTGATAGGTAATGTTGCGATCCTAAACTTGTCAGCTAGCAATAAGGTAATTCGTGCTATTTGCATGGATGGATTGACCAGCTACTGTTCAAGTGTTGATGCTTAATAATGTTCTGTCAGTTTTAATGGTATTTATCAAAATGTTCATTGTAATTACTCTGGGTATTTTTCAGCAAGTTCATGTTGTATGTGGAACATACCCTTGATATTCATTGATTCATTGGGTAACTCTTCATTGTTGATTCAGTGTCGTCCTCTCTAGAGCAAGTGTGATAGTGAGCGACTGCATTCCTTTCTTTTTATGCGCAATTGCCCTCCATGTTCCTCAAGTAGAAATATCTCTGTTTATTGATGAAAGCTTGTTGCTGCTGTTTGCTGTCACTTTTCTTCAAATGGTTTATCATCAGATTTTTGTAATACACATTCATTAAAAATATTTAACAGCAGACTGATGGTAAATTTTAGCTTTTCAGTATGGATCAGCTACCTTTTTTTATGGGAGTGAAGTAGTTACCTATTATGGTTGAACAATGATAAAACAAGGCATTATAGAGGCAAACATTTTTTGAAGGGTTATGCTGCTAAGTTTAGCTTATTAACAATTTCAGGTAGCTACTTTGACTTATGGCCTTTCACCTTATCTGTGTCTTGATCAGTCTGTCTTTTTGAGTTTTTCTTCCGTTCAGTCTTTGTCACTTGCAGTTTTTGTCACTTGCAGTCTTTGTAACTCTGAGTGTAAATCTGCTCAAAGTGTGTTTCTGTTGTAACTTTTCTGTTAAAGAACATTGTATTGCCTCCTGCAAAGTAAATTTTATCAGATATTTAGCTCTACCTGGTCTTTTGATTGGAGTAAATGTGGGCATCCTGATGAATTTCTACAAATCAAGAATTATTATGCCTTGAATTGCCAACAGAGAGCTGTGCTCCTCATACAGAAGTTATATTTGTCAAGTCTTAGCAGAACATGAAACACCATGGCAATGATTACTGGGTAATCTTTGTAGCTTTTAAGCAAGAGAGCCTACGAGCGTTGAGCAGATCACAAAATAGCCTGATTGCCCAACCCGAGCCAAATTCTGAACTACCCCCCTGCTACATTGTGGTCATGGTTGCAGCCTCTGCGCTTCATGTGCCTCTGGCCCACCGACAAAGTTTTGGCACTGGTCAGAGCTGCAACACATTTTTACCGGTTTCCTTTCGGCGAAGTGAACAACCACCAGTGATAGTTTCCCTTCTCTAAGCCGGTGACTTGAAATCCAACTCTGCCTCCAATGCATACCCATGTCTCACCAGCGGGCGCTCCCTACACGCGGCGTGTTGACACGATCCAGTGCAGATGTAGGGTATGGACAAACTCACAGTTCAATGCTCTGGTCTGCAAATAATAGAAATAAACCATATTTGTGGCAATGCAATAACTGCAACCCAATCAACAGTATTAATTCTGACGTTAACAATTGCGCTCGTTCATTTCAACCGCCGGCCCCTCTCTCCTCCCTGGGTGGCTCCTCTCCTGTTTGTCCTGCGGCCTCGCAGGTTCCATCAGCGGCTCTTCCACCCTCAGCGCAACACTTGTTACTATAGGCTCTCTGTCACCCCCACCTACAAATACCACCGCTTCCTCCTGCACCACCACAAAAACCTCAAACCAATAACAAAAACACCAATATATTTTACAAAGGATCACAAACGGCTTTGGTCAGAAACAAATAGAAAACATACTTCCTCCACAAACATCAAATTCATATTGCCTTACTCCAGAAAATTAAACTGAACCAAAAATCCAAAACGCCGAAGTTTCCGGGATACACGACACTGCTAGTGTGCAACAACAGTCCCAACAACTACGTCGGCTCACTCATCACCTCCTTAAATAAGAATCTTTATTGCACCAACACAACTGCACACACTCGGACGATTTGCACTGGACAGCACAATAAATAGTTGCCATCGGCACTCGTTCAAATATACAAGAAACAGAACAATGTGTTTAACGTTTTCATAAACCCAGCTCATGTCAACCGCAGTGCACACCCCAACACCTTCACCACCAACACATATGCTTTGGGCCACTTTACCTCTAACACTCAACAGACCTTTTCTGATTTTTCATTTTGTCCTCCCAATCTTGCTCTAAACCATCAACAGGCTCTCCACCAAGGCATGTCCTCCGACCACCCCTATAGTCATCAATGATCAACATTGATAACCAATCAACAACAATCCCCTTCTTTTCGTAACTGCACGAGAGCAGATTGGGGCGAATACACCGTCTCAATAGAGGCTGCTCTACACGGCTGCTTCGACACACATAGTTCACGGTGCGGATGCAGGAATGAAGTCACTCCCCTTGGAGGTGCAATGGCCATAGAACAAATGGAAAACATTACTCAATACACTCTATTGACGCACGAACAACGTCATCATATACCTACAGACACTTCTAGGAATCAATTACAACGATTCAAACAATTCATCGGACCAAAAATTTCCTACGTAAACACTGTTCGATCCTCTCACCTCCCTCTCGCGCACATTACTTTCCTGCAACGGACTGTAACCAGTATACACATTCCACATCTGCATAAGGAAACCACGGCTCTTCCTCTCAAACACCATGTTGATATGAGGTGTACGTGATTCTTCTACGAGATTATAAATCCGACCCGTCCCTGCCACCACAAATCTAACCCACTTTGAATCCACCGAAATATACATAACACACCAGCATGACAATTCGGCTTCCTTTACAAGAATATTCAATTGTTAACAGATTCCACATCTATGCGTAAACTTTCACACACTGCACAGCTACGTAGTACACTGGCTGATCACGAAGCCAACACGGTCCTTCAGAGTCACCGACCGGAGGTGGACGTGGAAGAGTTGAGGTTGACCAAGGGTGACGGGGTTGACCTGTCGAGACTGGGGTGAGGGTACCAAACGGCTCGCCAAGTATACCAACATCAACTGAGGTACTCGACCGTCTAGGCGCGCCCTAGACGGTTGAGCACGTCATGCCGTCGTGCCCAGACATTACACCCGGCAGGCTGAAATTCTCAAATTTGACATCATTATTCATTCTCTTAACACTTTATTTGGTTTATAGTTGATATTTCTCTCACTACACGAGAAAGAGGAGGGAATCGGTAATTATCCCGATACCCAAACCCAAAAAATGTTACAGTGACTCACTTCAATACCGCCCATTGCCCATACCAGCGTCCTCTGTAAGACGGTGGAAAGAATGATATACTCACGCCTTGTTTACTACTTGGAAATGCATGCAGGCCTCAACAACGTCCAGTGCGGCAGCCACTCCAAGAACGGACCACCTCATACGACTAGAATCAGACATTCGACAGACTTTTGTTTGTGGGGAGCATGTGCTTTCCATGATTTTCGACGTTGAAAAATCATGCCCCTCCCTGAAATATACAGATACAGACACTAGGCCGCATCCCCCAGAGAGGGGGAGCGCTTCCCTATCAATTCTGTCGTAGGCCTTCTCCAGATCCATGAAGGCCCAGAACACATCCTTTCCTTTGGCAAGGTACTTCTCACATACCTGTCTCACTGCAAATATCTGATCGGTACACCCTCTACCAATCCTAAAGCCACACTGTTCCTCTCCAGTTGCGCAGTCCGTACTGTCTCTAATCCTTTTGATCAGCACTCTCCCATACAACTTACCAACAACACATAACAGACTGATACCTCTCGAGTTGCAGCATTCATTTTTATCTCCTTTGCCCTTATATAGCGGAACAATGCAGGCACTGCG
>SDVV010007987.1:0-17450 GCA_016164225.1 Gammarus roeselii | reverse complement strand
TGGAAACACGACCAACGAGCGCCAATCCTTAGCAATCAGACTCAACGTGGGTCGGGAAGTGCTTGCGTTTGCTGACGCCGCGGGGCAATTGAAGATTGAAAATAAGGCGAGCAGTGGTTCAGAGTCTTCAAGGACCAGAATGAGTTTTTGTGACCATGTCATGAGTGACGCAGGAGATTCGACGCTTTGAGTTGATTGAATGTCTCGGTGCAACGAGAGGCTTTGATGGAGTAAAGCAACTCAAGGACAGTTTATCAAGGGAGGTAGCTTTCAAGGCTATGGTTCATACCTAGTATGTTTAGGTCTCTTCAGGAAGTTGACAATTTGTTGCTATTAACTGCTGTCCACTGATGACCAAATTGTTCTGATGTCGATGCTGTTCTCATGCTGAAAGATGGACTAAACCGTGTTGCTCCGTTATTTAACTAGTTACCGCCGTGCTCGGATTATAGAGATTGATGCGTGTAGCAAAGGCCTGATTAGGTAGACAATTTTCTGCAATTCGGAATCCAATTACAGACACGCAGAAATACTGGAAGTTCAATTTGGTATCGCAATGAAGTTTGTCACACAAATACTTATTTATTATATAATCTATGATGGATAAATATTAAATTATCATGTACACACATGATTATTAAAACGCTAAATAGTCCTTATTATTGATGATCGGTGAAAGAGGGCCAAACCGCCGGTTCCAAGCCTGCAGTCCAAAGTGATTGTTTCAGAACGTATTAGAATATGCTGAAGGAAACAATTGAGTTTCACAAGCCCTCTGAAGTCTAGTACATTCCTCTTGCTCATAATAAATAGACTTTAAGCCATTAGGTGGGAGTTTGCCCTGGCTGCCCAATATAATAACCAGGTCGACCCTCCCTCATCCTCCCTCCATCGTGCTCCACAGGGTACCCACGACCCTGGGAGTGCCCAGGTTGACTAAAAGCCCCGCCCTGCCCCTTGGGCACCACTCTCGTTTTCTTTGATTGCCGGGCACCGGCTGAACTGGTCACCAAGCAATGCAACAATAGTGGAGGCAGCTCCCCACCTCACAATAGACAGCGATAAGGGAGGCTGCCTCATACAGCCCTTTGTCCGTCATCAGTATAGGAGGCTGCTCCCAACCTCCCTTCTGGCAGCAATAAGGGAGGCTGCCCCCGACCACCCATCTGTTTCCCTTTAAAACATTTACGAGATCGAAAGCCTCGTCTTATGCCCCCGTCTCTCCTTCTGTTACTATAAAGAGCCTGTACAGTTGTGCTCATAAACCTGGTCTTCCATTTTTTTTATAAATTTGCAAGAAGTTTGTTCGAAATTGTTCTAACACGAACTAGAACTCCGCTTATCTGAAATATGAAATATCAAAAAATGTTCAAAATCAGGCGTAAGGAACTGGATTAAATGTACGAACTAACAATTGTGCCAACATTAAACGCCTTTATGATGTTACTGTGGACAAATACGAGTATGGGTAATGGCACGTTACAATTCGACTTCAGAAATAAGTTTCGCTTCAACGTTTGTTGATGAATTTATAGATTTAAAGACCCAGAGTATCGATACTGTGTAGAGCAGATACCTTCAGACCCTCACTGTGGATATCTCCAAGTTCGTATTAAACAAAAGTCTGTTGGCGGCTATTTAACAACAAGACCCTCTACACAGCTGACCCACACGCACACTCAAAAACCCTTCACACAGCTGACCCACACGCACACACAAGAACCCTTCACACAGCTGACCCACACAAGCACCCATTGCACAGCTGACCCACACGCATACAAAAGCATCCTTTACACAGCTGACCCACACGCACAAGCATCCTTAACATATTTGACCCACACGCCCACACAATCACAATTTACATAGCTGACCCACACGCACACACAAGCAACCTATACACAGCTGACCCACTCGCACAAGCATCCTTTACATATCTGACCTACACGCACATACAAGCACCCTTCACACATCTGACCCACACGCACACACGAGCACCCTTCACACAGCTGACCCACACTCACACACAAGCACCATTTTCATAGCTGACCCACACGCACACACAAGCAACCTATACACAGCTGACCCACACGCACAAGCATCCTTTACATATCTGACCCACACGTACACACAAGCACCTTTCACACAGCTGACCCACACGCAGACATAAGCCCCCTTCACACAGCTGACCCACACGCACACACAAGCACCCTTTACACAGCTGACCCACACGCACTCACAAGCACCCTTTACACAGCTGACCCACACGCACAAGCATCCTTTAAATATCGGACCCACACTCACACACAAGAACCCTTTGCACAGCTGACCCACACGCACACACAAGCACCCTTTACACAGCTGACCCACACGCACAGGCATCCTTTACATATCTGACCCAAACGCACACACAAGAACCCTTTACACAGCTGACCCACACGCACAAACAAGCACCCTTTACACAGCTGACCCATACGCAATCACAAACACCCTTTACACATCTGATCCACACGCACACACAAGCACCTTTCACACAGCTGACCCACACGCACACACAAGCACCCGTCACACAGCTGACCCACACGCACACACAAGCATATCATAAAGTAATTAATTGGATTGTTTCCATATCTCCGTTCATCTCTTGGATAAACAGAAGTCGTCGGATGGCGGAGCATTGAACTTCAAGGCGTTTAGAGCGTGTTTCACTCGGAATACGTTTGGAAAGACATAATGCTGTGTCGGCAAATGCAAGTGTTCACAATGACCCACACATAAAATAACTCTTTTCATAAGGCATGTGTCGTTGGTGTGTTTGGCGAAGCCTGGCGTCCCACTCTCTCACGGATGGCTTAACTGCAAGCATTTTTGTCCACTCAGTTGCCAAGAGTCACTCCATCGTGATGTTGTACGTGAGTTGATGACTTGGAACCAGTCTCGGTAATGTATGGAGATGAATTGTTTTTGCTGGGTAGACACCCATTTAGCGAGGGAATCTGCGCGCTCGTTTCCTCTTATTCCCACGTGTCCAGGGATCCAGCAGAACTCGACCGCTTGGCCCGTCTCGGACCTCGTGAATAGGTCGTGCTGCATTTTTCTAAGGGCAGGGTGATCAGAGTGCAGAGTTTCCAGCTAAGTGAGAACACTCAGACTGTCTGAAAATATATCCTTCTTGGAGAGGCGGTCACTTTTTGTAATAAAGATGGACAATTCGAGTGCGTGCAGCTCTGCGGAAATAATAGAAGCCTCTCGGGGTAGGGTGGCCGAACCCAAGGTCCCTTCGCCTACGGTGCTCAGAGTACTGTTCATCAAGTAGTCGCGAGAATTTTCGGCGGTACGTGTTAGCTGGGGTTATTGTTTTGGGGTACGTTTGCAAATAGAGGTTGACCAGCGGTGGGCTGATCATCCACGTTGGTGTGTTTATTTGAAGAATTCGATAGGAGAATGAAGGCTTGATTACTTTGCGACTGATGTTCAGCGAGGCCAATAAGTTGTCCACACGTAGAGAAAAGGGTGGGAATGTGTTCTTCTTAGCCGCAATGAGGCGTTTATCAAGAATGTTGGTGACGTTGCTGAGTGCTGGGCTATTGATGTAGCTCCTTGTCTTGAAATAGTACTGTAGTGAGAGTTTGTCTCTCCGGAGCGGAAGAGGAAGCTCGTTAGCAAGCACGTTCAGGGATTCGATGGGTGTGGAGCTGAACGCACCGGTCGTGATACGCAGGGCGTTATTTACGATGATGGAGAGAGATTCAAGAGTGGTTTTGACGGCTGAACCGTAAACAATTACACCATAGTCAATGCGCGAGCGTATTATTGTTTTGAATAACGTCATGTCGGTGTCCATATCGGCTCCAAATTTCAAGGATGTTACAGAGAGGATAAGTCCGGTTGCTTTTTTGCAACGAATCTCCAGGGCTGTAATATGAAGTCGCCATGTGAGTTTAGGGTCCCACACAAGACCGAGGAACTTTATTGATCCCTCGTATACTAGTGGAGTGATGTTCCGCGTTAGGGCTGGTTTAAGGTGTAAGCCGGGCACAAGAGTGAAGTGCATGCTTTTCGCTTTGGAGGGCGAGAATCGGAATTCGTTTAAGGAGGCCCAGTTCCCGACTAGGTTTAGACATTTCTGGAATTTTTGTTGAATTGTTAAGAGGCTAGGGTGCCTGTAGCTCATTTGTAAGTCGTCCACGTATAGTGACGAAAGTAATCTTCTGTCGCGCGGGAGAATGTTTGCTATCTGGTCGATTTTGAGTATAAAAAGAGCGACACTGAGGACGTTTCCTTGGGAGACGCCCTTTTCTTGCAGAAAGGATGGGAACAAGGTGTTGCCGACCTTAACCCTGAAGGTGCGATTTCACAAGAATTGGTGGATGTAACGTGGTAGGGGGTCTTTCAGCACTTTGCTGTGGAGATCCTTCATGATGCCATCTTTCCAGGTAGTATCGTATGCTTTTTCCACGTCGAAAAATATGGAAACCACGAGTTCTCCTCGGACAAATGCCTGTTTAATGTCAGATTCCAGCCTTACAAGGTGGTCCGTCGTAGAGTGGCGCTTGCGGCCGCCACACTGGATGCTGTTCAGGCCTGCATGCATATCAATGTAGTCGACAAGGCGCATATTTATCATTCTTTCCATGGTCTTGCAGAGGACGCTGGTAAGAGCAATAGGGCGATAGTTATGTGGGTCACCGTGGAATTTCCCGGGTCTGGGTATCGGGATAATTACAGATTCCCGCCATTGATTGGGAAAAAATGAGTTTGAATACAGAGTGTTGAACACTTTCAATCTGGGAGATTCTGGGAGATTCGTGATCATGTTGATGTGCATCCGGTCTGGCCCAGGTGAAGTTTCACATGTATGGTCTAAGGCGCTCTGTAGTTCGTGGAGGGAGAAAAGTTTGTTGTAGGACTCTTCGTTTCTAGAAGTAAAGCAAAGATGTTCACTTTCTCGCAAGTCCTTTTCCCGTAGGAAAGTGGCCCTGTAGTTTGTTGATCGCGATGTCTGACTAAAAGTCAGAGCTAGTTTGTTTGAGATTTCCGCGTGTGAAGACAAAGTTCTGCTTCCGTCTGAAAGTATTTTAGTAGGTCGCTAGGGTTTCCCTGGATACGTCGAACTTTTTCCCACACTTTGAAGAGGGGGTGTTTCGATTATTAGTGTTGACTAACTGAGCCCAGCTTTCACGTTTCTTCTCCACTCGAAGTTTTCAGTATACAGCAGATGCTCTTTTCGACGCTACTCGATTCCTGGGGGACCGTGCACGTCGCTAGGCATTGTATAGCCTTCCATGCTTATCTCTTGCTTCTTGCACCTCTCGGCACCACCATAGTTTCGGAAAGAAGGTTGAAGAGGTATATTGGGGAATGCTTGCCTCGGCTGCACCTTGAAACTTTTCGTACAGTAGGGCGACGAGGTCGTGTTTCGAAATGTTTTCGGGTATGCCATTCATATCGCTCCACGCGATGTGTGCCGAGTATTCCACCCAGCTGGATTTCCGGTAGTTGAATCGAAGTTCTTGTGGGGCAGGGTTTCTTGGTTGGTTGATGGGAAGCGATATGATGACTGGGTTATGGTCGCTGGCATGTGTTGGAGGCAAAACTCTCCAATCTAGTTGGGGTGCCGGAGTGGGGGAGCATATGGATAAATCGATGGCAATTTCACTTTCGGGGGTGATACGGGTGGGTTGTCCGTCGTTGACAAGGATTAGGCTGCGAGAGTTCATGGTGTTAGCCATTATCACTCCCCTGGGGTCTGTTCTCATGCATCCCCATGTTTCATGTTAGCTGTTGAAGTTTTCAAGGAGGAGTATTGGCGAGGGCAGATGGTTTAGCAATTCGGTCATTAGTGCTTCCGAGAGGTCATGGCTTCGTGACGAGTAGATGGATACCACTGTTATTGGCCTTGAGACGCATATCTTTATAGCGATAGCTTGGAGTTTTGTCCTCAGGGAAAGGGGGAGGTAGGGAGGTACGCTTCGGTGGATCATAAGTACCACTCCGCCGTGAGCAGTCACGTTGGTGTGGCCTTCGCGGCGGTGTATGATATATTGGAGGATTCTGAAGGTGGCGGTTTCTCGGAGTTTGATCTCTTGGAGGCCTATCACCAAAGGTTTATGGGTGTCGATTAAGGACAGTAATTAGTCTTTCTTGTATCAGAGTCCCTGACAGTTCCATTGAAGTATTTTGGTGTTCATTTTGAAGGCTGTTCACACTCAGACCTTGATGATCTAGAGTGGTCGCGTGATCTGCTGGAGCTTTTGTGGTGCTCGCGTTTTTAAGTTTGCCTAGGGGTTCCGGGTAGGGAGTGTTCACGGGAGTGTCCGCCTTCGGTGGAAGGCGGTTTGCTGTGATTGCTGCGGTCGCGGCTGCGAGTGCCCTTGTGGAAGGACGAGGGTTTGTGCTCTTTATGTTTGCGGGTGCGCTCTTCTTCTGTGGTAGCCTTTTTGATATGCGTGCGTGGCCGTGTGGAGTACGAGCTATTCGGGCCAAGTAAGATGACTGGTTGTTCAGAGGTCTCGTGTACGAGTTTTTCGAGATACGCGCCGTCGTCGAGGCCGTGATCGTTCTCGCTGGTGGCGTGTTTGTGAGTCAGGTTTGTTAACGGGGGGTCGTGTCCCTCGCAGTGGTTTTCCACGAATGGAGCCGCATTCGAGACAGGTGGAGGTAGATCTGGATTTTTGTCCTGTCGGTCCGTTATTTGAGAGTTGTTACTGATCTTTTTGCTCAGTGGCGCCTAAGCATCGGAGGCTTCTTCATCTCTTTGTCTTTTCGTTTATATAGCAGTGAGCCTTGCTGCGTGGTCAACTGCGGGGGATGCATCCATCTCGACGTCCTCCTGGGCACAGCAGAAATGATTTCTAGCACTGTGCATCTCTGGTGCAGGGGCGGTCGCTGGGCTGAGTGAGGAGGCACTGCAGCCAGGTAGGAGTGTTTGAGTCTTGTTACGATGTTGTCCTGACGATGTGAGGTTGTCGCCGGGGGAGTTCGGTTGAATTGACGATTTGACTGTTATGGCATAATTGAGGGGTTTAGGTTATCGTCTTTCCAGATTAGGATGGCTTGTTTCCGTGTAACTCTGCGTTCGTTGTGTGATTATTTCTTTTCGGTCCATGTATACTGGGCAGCCGCGGTCGCCTGCCTCATGGTAGCATGAGCAGTGGTTGTGTTTTGGATGGGGTGTATGCGACTGGCAGTATGCGATGACGTGGCCGTATTCAAGTCATTTTTTGCACATTGGGGGCCATGTCGCAATTGGGTAAGCTTTGGTTATTCCTTGTTTGCCCGGGATTATTATGAATTCCGGTGCGTCGTAGCTTGGGAAGGTAATTTGGTATGCTTGACGGACTTCGGTAACTCCGTAATCCTCAGCCAGACCTTCAGCGAAAGCACCGAGGTCGGTTTTAATTGTGTAACGGGAGGTGTATATAATACGTTTGGTATCGTTGAAGGACGAATGTGTTTCAACTGTAACTTTGAGTTTGTTTATGAAGGTAATCTTTTGTCTAGCGTTACTTTGTTCACGTTTTACGACGTAGGCCAGATATTTCTTCCCTGTCGTTGAATTTTTTTCGGTTTTCCTCCAAGATGTTCGGTGAGTGACTTCATAATTATAAATGGATTAGTTGAAAAGGCAACTTTGCTTGCACCACTTTCTTTGAACGTTATGAGAAAGTGGGTGGGGAATGGTGCCGGTCTTTTCTCCTGGGTAGGAGGGTCAATCTGGGAAGAGCACATCGAGACTACAACCTCTCGTCGCCCGACCCAGTGATCTATCTGGTATTAGAGGATCGCTTTCTCAGTCTCATCCTCTGGGCAATCTCTATGTTTGGTAGGGTATCCGCTTACTTAGCAAAAAAAACAGTGCGGTTCTTTGGACCGGCACGACTGGGAATCTTCCCGTTTGTCATGGTCATCTTGAGAGCAGTATGAGCATCTTTGCTTACCATTACAGTTTCCTCTCATGTGTCCGTATTTCTGGCATTTATAGCATTGCATCGGACGTCTCTCAAATGGTGTATCCTTGGTTTTGATGGTGCAGAAGGGAATGTCTAGATATTTAGGTGGAGTTGGGAAGTTGAATTTTAGTATTGTGTATTAGGGATGTGTTGGTCTCTCTTCTTGATGTGATCTTTTTGTGCGATTTTTGTTTCGACAACACAGTATTCGTATTGAACGAGTCCAGTGATGTACTCCTCGATTTCCTCTTTCGGGATATCTTCAACGTAGATCAAACCTGAACTTGTAGAATAAGTCTGGTGTGGCCCTATTTTGCATGGCTGTTCACTGAGTCTAGTTTTGGAGATAATTGTGTCACTTTGAAGTTTTGTGTCTACTCTGATGGCAAAGCCTTCGTTGCCGCTGGTGGCGACGCTTAGGACTGGGCAGCCAGTGAAAGAACCCAGCTCTTTTTGCAGAGCGTATGGACAAATATCCGGTCGGTCTTTGGCGTCGAACGTGATCTTCAAGTGTTCGGGAAAGGTATGATTATGGTTCAACAAGTTGTGTTCATTAAATGGCGTGTATTGCTTCCTCCTTGCAGCCCTCGGAGCTCGGTTGGGGCTTTTGTGTTGTAGAGAGTCGTCGAAGTTGTCGTCGGACGTAGAGGTAGAGGTACTTGCGTAAGTTTGTTGGTTCTTTACTAGTTCGTGGATATGGAGAAAAATAGCTTTGATATGACCCTCGAGCCTCGTTAGACAGTCGTCAATTGTGCTTCGGCAAAAACTTCTGCTTCCTGCTCAGAGAGGCCGGGCGTTTGGCCTAGTAGATTCTTGATTTCCTGGACGTTCCTGGTTAACTTGTTGATGCGGTAGTCTCTCCGGTCGTCTTCGGCTGAGGTGGAGCTGGTCATCTTAGAGAGGCTGACGTTCTTAGAAATTGGAATCTTGGTCTTCGTCACTCTGGAGGGGGTGCTGGTCCCTCCCAGGTGGAGCTTCCTCCTTCCCCGCATTCCTGGTTCACGCTAAGGGCCAGGGGGTTCAGTCTTAAAGGCCTCCTGACCGGCTTTAGCGCTTCTAACGTTAACGTTAATTGAACACTTTGGAAGCAAAACAAACGTGCGGTTTAAGGCCCCAGCACAAAGTAGGAACCAGTTTGTGGTATCTTAGTGGTTCTCGGTTAATAGTCAGTATGTGAACAAACGCGAAATCCCAAATATATAAAGAAGTTTATTGGCTTCCGCGTAAAGAAAAGTATCAGGTGATAGCCTGTTATTAGTACTTCCTACACACATTAGTCCGTAAAGCGTACAATTATACAACAACACGTACAGTTAGACACAATACTCTTACTACACGCAGTGGGCGTGTTTGGTGTTTGGTTGATGACGTTCCCACAAGTCGTGGTCACTAAAAGCAGTGACTATACAGGAATATATACCCTTATGTAATGCGCATAACACTAATTTATCTAATAATTAAACCAAATAGCAATATTAATAACAGTATTTAGATGACGTGCAGCTGCGGAGGGATTTCTGCGTGTCAAATTATCATTACTTTCAAATGTAATATATACGATAAACATATTCCAGTTTATACGTTTCTTGTTATTCTGCAACCACAGAAAGCGAGGAAAAATAATATATATGTATTAAGTCCATATATTTAATAAATAAAAAATACTTTTACTTTACGCTGTGCCTTGAGCTAAATTAGAACAAGCAATGAAAACGACGATAGGTTGATACGTGTGGGGACACGAGTGTCACACTGAAGTCCATCGATTTGGACGCGTTTCCACAATGACAACATGCAGCGGCTAGGGCATGTTAGCCACGCTGGCCCCTAGCAGAGATCGTTTATACACTCAAGTGATTCCTAATACTGATGTTACTGTGTTCAAGGAGGTCCTTTGTAATACATAGGGATTGGAAAATTCGAGCCTGTCCAGGCTTTGCATGCCTCGGGCCACAACCCGTACTGTATAAACCCTGTAAATAAAGATGTCAATTACGTTTTCCCGTGTTTCAGCTCTCGTGAACTGGAACACGGAGAAAAGTATATTCCGCTCTCATTCCAATCATTATTTATGTAAGCGTAGGAAGGTATAAGTTTCATTGACGTGGGGATATTGACACCTATTGATGTCAACAGGTCAATGAGCTGTTGGGGATGGATGCAGTCACACCGTCTCTCTCAGCATGTGGGTCACGCTACCTAGTGACCGGCAGGCACTAAAGGGCCCAGGCTTACTCATCAACTCCCGATCAGGGGCAGGTGTTGGGCCCGAGTACCGATGGGATTAATTAACCACGCTTCTTTATTCAAGGCAGGCTATACACTGCGCCACTGATTCTGTTACTTCGATGCTTTTTAGTCTCAGAATCAAGGATTATGATTCTGTCACAGCCATACATTTCGTCAAAAATCAGGGTGTAATATTCTGCCACTACATTAACATTTAGTCATAATCTCTTGCATTTTGCAACAAACTTAATACACGTTGAACTAAAAATGATGAAAAACATCAGGATTTTAATTTCGGAAAAGAGAACACACATTTCGTGCGTACAAATTCTATTGACGACTGAAAGGAAAATGATTGGTAGTGGCATATCCAAGAAACACTCTAGCCTCTGCAAAATACTTGGTTTCTATGTTTAAGAGTGGGGCAGAGCTGGAAAGAAAATTAAAGAGTGGAAGGAGGAGGAGCCGTGGTGGAGGTGAGGGAACTGAATGTGGCAAGCAGAGCTGAGGCTTTCCATAAGACGTTGAGGATGGAATATGAATGATATCGTGAGAGGGCAAGACCTGGGGAATGTTAAAGAGGAATGAGAGACGTCCAGATATGCGGTGTTGAGATGTGAGAGATGTGCGAGGTGTGCGCCGTGTGGGCGGGTGTAGGAGGAAGGCTTATGAGCGGTTGAATGATGATGTCAGAATGACGCCGAAGAGAAGAGCTTTTGAAAGAGGGTCTACAGGCGTGGCCGGTGGGGTCTTATGACTAGACTAGATAAAATGAAAGAGGTGGAGCGTGTGGTGAGGAGAGCAAAGAGGGACGCTGATATTGTTTGGGAAAGACAATTGTGTGAGAATTTTGAGGCAAATAAGATCTTCTGGAAATAGGTGAAGAGGGTTAAGAAGAAGGAGAAAGGAAATGAGCAGGTATATAAAGATGTAAACGGCCGGTTAGTGATGGAGAGTCGTGATGTACGGATGAGGTTGACTGTGTATCTTGAGAAGATATTGAATGTTGAGGATGTCAGACAGCCTCCTGACATTATTACTGTGGGTGGTGGTGCACGGATGTCGGTTTTGGGAGCAAGAATTGCAGAGGACATTACTAAGGAAGAGAAGGAGGAGGCGGTGGAAGAGATGGAAGGAAGGGTGGAGTATCTGTAGTTGAATGGTTGGTAAGGATCCTATATCTGTGCTTGCATTTTTTCCAATATAAGCGCAAATGTGATGAAAAATAATAACAGCAACTCAATTCGTATAAGTTTGTTGTGTGTGATGGGTAAGCTGTACCGGAGAGTGCTTATCAAGAGGATTAGAGACAGTACGGATTGTGCGATTAGCGAGGAACAATGTGACTTCAAAAGAGGTAGTAGTGTGCAGATCAGATTTTTGCAGTGCGACAAGTCTGTGAGAACACCTTGCGAAAAGGAAGGACGTGTTTTTGGCCTCCATGGATCTGGAAAAGACCAACGATGTGGTCGACACAGAGGCGTTGAGGAGGATGTTGTGTATGTATGGGGTGAGCGTGAATTTGTTATGAGCGGTTCAGAGTTTCTATGTTGGCAGCAGATCATGTGTCAAGAGTATAGGGAGCGAGGTTAATGCTTGTTTCCTTATGAAAGTGGGACCCAGCCAAGTTTGTATTATGTCTACCTGGCTGTTCAATTTCCAAATGGATCGAGTGGTCAGGAAGGTGAACAAGAGTGTATAGGGTCAAGGTTTAGAGTTGTTAGGAGCGAAATTTGTAGTTGCGTCAATTGCGGTTTGCGGACGATACGGCTCTGGTGAAAGATTCGGAGGAAAGGTGAGTAGGCTGGTGAGTGGGTGAGAGGAGGAAGCTGCACGAAAAGGTATGTAGAAGTAACGTAATGAGATGTTTGACGAATGACCTTGCGATCGGAATCAGCGGTTTCCTAAATGGCGAGGTAATGGAGGAAGTTCGTTGTTCTAAGTACTTGATTTCTTACGTATAGAGAAGACTACACTTGTTTGAACTGAGGAGTGAGGGAGGGTTTAAAGTGTTGGGCACACTGAAGCGTGTAGATTAGATTAAATGGTTCATCTCCACAGAGCCAGCTCCCACGTAAAGCGCGGAAGAGTGTAATGAGCTCTAGGACATTGGATATCGAAGCAAAGGAAGGATTGTTTGAGGGGGTGGGACGTTAGAGGTGAGAGCGGAAGGGTTTGAGTGGCATGGCTGGAGTGACGTTGATAGACGTGAGTGGAGATTGATTATAAAATGAGTTTTGACGCGGCAACGATGCACATTCCCGCTCTTGACATCTCGTTGAGACGGATTGGACGTGGGTGGAGTAGGGCCTGACAGCTAAGACTCAGCAGGGGTAAACCAGTGAAAGTTGTCATGCCCTACTGCTGACACTAATCTTTGACCACACTCTTGACCTTAGTGTAAGCCGTGTGGTCCTGGCCGGATCCTTTAACGTTGAAGGACCAAGATTAGGTCTGTGTGCGGGACTCCAGCACGATTGGAGGCTGAGAGGTGCGTCCTGCAGTCAGCCACCTCCCTTCTGGGGGATTTGGCCTGTAAGTTTCGATTCTGATTTTAGGGGATTCGGACCTGCAAGTTTTGATTCTCCAAAAAGGTTTTGCGATGTCAAACCAATCTAAGAGGAATGAATATTTTCAAACTCTGATATTGTCCAGTTCCACAATTGAAACCTTGAGTAAGCAACATAATAATAGTACCTAAAGATAAAAATGAACGCAATAAAAGTACACATTTCTAGATGAGTTTGAAGTTTGATGAAAGTTGCTTTCCCAACACAACAACGATATCTATACGCCGACGGTACGCCGACTATACGCCGAGTGTTCGGAATAACTGAATGCGAAACAGTAATGGCTTATGCAGAGTTCCTCTAAGTTCTTCCGTTAATGAGAAACCCATGTAATAAATGAGTTTGGTATGCAGATCATAAGAATGATTCAGGAGTAAAAAATATAGACCATGTGCTGTAAATGAGCGTCTCTCTACGAAATTGTTGGATGTTTGCTGTAGGCACTATTTCTTAAATGACTTCTGCTTCAAACACTGCATGTGTTGATAATTTCATTGATGTCCAAATTCAGATAATTTTTCTTGATCTCGGGTCCACGTGTTCAGCTTCCGCAGCCACGTGCGCGCGAGGGGGGGGGGGGGAATTTGATCAGGAGAGACTGCGCTGAGAAAGGCACAGACCCTGAAGAGAGAGTACTGAAAATGGCAATGGAAAATAATAAGGCAGAGATTAAACAGCAAAAGAACAGGCTTGGCAAAATGACAAAACAAAGACCGGGCACCTAGTGAGGAAGCACAGCAATAAAGCAGGATACGCAGCACTGATACTATATTTTTTTAGCTGAATTGGTATTCGTTGAAGAGTTTTCACTTGTGAAACTGCAGTTGTCTGTGGAAAAGGACTTTGAGGCAAACCGATGAATGGGTGGTTGGACGGGATAAAGAGTGTCACGAATGACAGGATACTAGTATGGAGGAAGCCAAAGAACGTGCAAGAGATAGGAGTGAGTGCAGGATAGTTTGACGCGGCCTAGAAGAGTTCCCCCGTTGTGAGACGGGATGGCTAGGTCTGGGGGGAGTGGTCCGGTACTATGATACAGCCAGGGTTAACCAATGAAAGCTGTCGGATCCCACAGCAGGAAGCAGTCTATTAATATTCAAGACGACTCGAAGCGAGGGGACAGGTCTATTGCCGGGGCCTTTCACGCTAAAGAGCTTGAGTGTCTTCGTGTGAAGGTAAGGTCTGTTTTAAGGTCAGTATCATCTCTCTATAAAATGAAAGTAGACATACATGAATTGTGTATGTTTCAATGAGGAAAGATAATTGAAGATAATAGCTGGAAATAACAGGAATGATCACCGAATCAAAGCAGATCAGAGAAACAAGCAGCACAATGATTCATGAATACATTCTGCTCCTGATCTCCACTGACCGTGTGCATCCTTTACGCGCCTCCCTAATAGTTTGCTTAGCATCCTACACGCTTCCGCCTAACAGTCTGCTTGGCATCTAACACGCTACAGTTATGGTTTCTTCAGCATCCTACACGCTCCCGACTTACAGTTGCTCGGCATCCTACACGCTCCCGACTAACAGTTGCTCGGCATTCTACACGCTCCCGACTTACAGTTGCTCGGCATCCTACACACTCCAGACTTACAGTTGATCGGCATCCTACACACTCCCGACTAACAGTTTTTCGTTATCCTACACGCTTCCGCCTAACAGTCTGCTTGGCATCTAACACGCTCCAGTTATAGTTTCATCAGCATCCTACACGCTCCCGGCATCCTACAGACTCCTGACTTACAGTTGCTCGGCATTCTACACGCTCCCGACTTACAGTTGCTCGGCATCCTACACGCTCCCGACTAACAGTTGTTCGGCATCCTACACGCTCCCGACTAACAGTTGCTCGGCATTCTACACGCTCCCGACTTACAGTTGCTCGGCATTCTACACGCTATCGACTAACAGTTGCTCGGCATCCTACACGCTCCCGACTAACAGTTGCTCGACATCCTACACGCTCCCGACTAACAGTTGCTCGGAATCTAACATGCTCTCACATAACAGTTTGCTCGGCATCAAACATGCTCCCACATAACGGTTTGCTCGGAATCAAACATGCTCCCACACAACAGTTTGCTCGGCATCAAACATGCTCCCACATAACAGTTTGCTCGGCATCAAACATGCTCCCACATGACAGTTTGCTCGGCATCAAACATGCTCCCACATAACAGTTTGCTCGGCATCAAACATGCTCCCACATAACAGTTTGCTCGGCATCAAACATGCTCCCACACAACAGTTTGCTCGGCATCAAACATGCTCCCACATAACAGTTTGCTCGGCATCAAACATGCTCCCACATAACAGTTTGCTCAGCATCAAACATGCTCCCACATAACAGTTTGCTCGGCATCAAACATGCTCCCACATAACAGTTTGCTCGGCATCTTTCTCCGAGCAAGTCACCCGTTTCGGCAGCGCTGATTTTCTCAGCGACTGCACACACTAAATACTTCGCACTCGGCAAGACGCCTCTTGCGCCAGGTGTTGCTGGACGTTACTTTATTAGGTCCTTTCAAGTATCTTGTCTGAGCTCGGCAGGGACTTCGGTGGACTGGTTACCCTTATATGCAGTAAGAGGATACGCGCTTGTCTACGAGCTCGCCGCACCCTCCGGAGAGGGAGAGTCGACAGAAATATTTCCCGCTCTGAATTGGGCGACCAAAGAGTCAGGGTTGGGAAGGATGGAGGGGAGTAAGGAGAGGAAGGGGAGTAAAGAGAGGAAGGTGAGAATATACAGAAAGGGGATGAGGGTGAAATGAGCCTGAGAGGAAGGGATCCGGGAGAAGGAGGGAAAAGGGTGACGTCGTGGGGAATTGGGGAATATGACGACGCGGAGCCATTAGGAACGGTGGTTTTAACTTATCTGTGTGAGAGAACCTCGGCTGTGCGCGCAGCAGCACACAAATAGACTCCCCTAAACAAAGCCTGCTTTGCCAGCAACCGTAAAGAGGACCGTGGATACGGAGCAATCAATTAATGTGTCCACGACCCTTTCTCTGTGTATGGAAGATCTCGGATAGATGGTCCTAATAAGAACACGCAGATACTCGAATTTGGGTAAATTGATCAGATGAATAAGGAAACAAAGGGGTGGGGACTTAAGCTGGCACACTCAAGTAGTGCACTGCAAGGCCACTGAAGGGAAACATACGCAGTGCACGCCAGGGCAACAAATGCGACACTGAATAGCAGAGCACTGCAGGGCGCAAAAGAAACACAGGAGCCGTGTACTGAAGGGTACTGCAGGGACAGGAGCAGTGCACTGCAGGTCACTCAAAGGACACAGAAACAGTGCGCTGCAGGGTTCTGAAGGGACGCACTAGCAGGGCCCTGCAAGGCGTTACAGAGACACGACCAGTGTACTGTACGGCTACTGAAGGAACTCAGGAGCAATACAGTGCGGGGCACTGAAGTACACGTGAGTATTGCACTGTAAGGCACTGCAGGGCCAAGGAAGGGGCACAGAAGCAGAGCACTGTACGGCACTGATGGGGTACAGGAGCAGCGAACTGCAGGGCCACAGAAGGGACACAGGAGCAGAGCACTGCAGGGCCACAGGAGCGGCACAGGAGCAGTGCACTGCAGGGCCGCACGAGCGGCACAGGAGCAGTGCACTGCAGGGCCGCAGGAGCGACTCAGGAGCAGTGCACTGCAGAGCATGGCAGCATCTCCAGGTCGTCACTGGACACCATTATATTGTGTTGTTGAGGGCAGCCGTCGGTCCATCACGCTAGGCAACACTCATCTTGTCGGCGTGGGAAGCAGTGAACCAACTCACCGTGGCCAGTAGGAGTGTTTGGGGTGTTTAGTATCAATCTGCCGTTGGAGGTGCTAAAGCATCATTAGAAGCCTTTCGGTCAGTGTGCGGGCCTGCCGAGCGTTCATTTGCACGCGCAGTAATACTGCTCGGTGCTGGGTGATACAAGCATGCACGCTTTAGTCTGACTCAAACAGAGGTGCTGAATCACATGTATAATGAATGATGAACCATATAGTGAAGACTTCTCCGATCTACTCAATAATAATTGCCGCTCAACCACAGCACTTGTACGCCCTCTACATCATATCATTCTAATAGTGCGACTAAAATAATACGGATATTTTGTATTAGCTTAAGGGGTCAATCTCCACAGAAGCTCCGACGCGAGTCTTTGATTTGAGTTTGAGTTTGATTTGAGCCTCATTTCCACCAGAGCCTCAACGTGAGTCATAATAGGCTCCCCCGTAGGGCTCGATGATTATTGATTCCAGTAGGCTCGCACGCCTAAGTGCGCGAGGAATAAACGAAACAACGCTTTCAACGTTAGAAAAAATGTGAAAATTTTAGCAGTGTCAGACGCACGCTAGTGCGCAAAAGAAAAAACGCTTTCTCGAAACGGACCTCCGCTTCCAATCCTTTAGAACATTACGTTTGATACGTACGCACCCTAGTGCGTAGAGGTAGCATCTTCGAGATTAGAACAAGATCAGCGGCCACACGGGCAATAACAGCTCCGACAGCAACGCAACACAATATTTACAGGTACGCGGTTTAGTTGTATAAATACAAACTATTAATTTAGGTAAGATAAAGACTCGGATGCAACGAAACGAATCCTCGCCTCCAACAACTCAGAACCTCGTCAGTTATATGTCCATACGTCAGTGCGCTCAGATAGCACCGTCGAAACCGGTACAAGGTTCA
>SDVV010007986.1:0-17451 GCA_016164225.1 Gammarus roeselii | reverse complement strand
GTACAGGAGTGATTAGCTGATGTTAGACGGTAGCCCGAGCCGTACAGGAGTGATTAGCTGATGTTAGACGGTAGCCCGAGCCGTACAGGAGTGATTAGCTGATGTTAGACGGTAGCCCGAGCCGTACAGGAGTGATTAGCTGATGTTTCTGACACGGCAAATCAATAATTGCTGTGTCAAGAGGTAGAGTAGGTTAAATGCGTTTATGCTACAGTGGAAACGTCACTGACCGGCCGTTGTTTCTAACACACTCTACCTCTCAACCGTTCAGTCGCTCGGTTGAGTTGTAAATCTGCTTACTTCATCATCATCTCCAATGGTAATCCTACGAGTGACAATTATAAATAATCTGCTTACTACATCATCATCTTCAATGGTAATCCTACGAGTGACAATTATAAATAATCTGCTTACTACATCATCCTCTTCAATGGTAATCCTACGAGTGACAATAAGAAATAATCTGCTTACTACATCATCCTCTTCAATGGTAATCCTACGAGTGACAATTATAAATAATCTGCTTACTTCATCATCCTCTCCAATGGTAATCCTACGAGTGACAATTATAAATAATCTGCTTACTACATCATCCTCTTCAATGGTAATCCTACGAGTGACAATAAGAAATAATCTGCTTACTACATCATCCTCTTCAATGGTAATCCTACGAGTGACAATTATAAATAATCTGCTTACTTCATCATCCTCTCCAATGGTAATCCTACGAGTGACAATTATAAATAATCTGCTTACTACATCATCCTCTTCAATGGTAATCCTACGAGTGACAATAAGAAATAATCTGCTTACTACATCATCCTCTTCAATGGTAATCCTACGAGTGACAATTATAAATAATCTGCTTACTTCATCATCCTCTCCAATGGTAATCCTACGAGTGACAATTATAAATAATCTGCTTACTACATCATCCTCTTCAATGGTAATCCTACGAGTGACAATAAGAAATAATCTGCTTACTACATCATCCTCTTCAATGGTAATCCTACGAGTGACAATAAGAAATAATCTGCTTACTACATCATCCTCTTCAATGGTAATCTTACGAGTGACATAAATAAATAATCTGCTTTCTGCATCATCCTCTTCAATGGTAATCCTACGAGTGACAATTAGAAATAATCTGCTCACTACATCATCTTCAATGGCAATCCTACGAGTGACAATAAGAAATAATTTGCTAACTACATCATCCTCTTCAATGGTAATCCTACGAGTGACAATAAGAAATCTACTTATTCATCCAGTGAATGAGTTAGTAAACAATAGCTACAGGTTGTTATTTTATTGCAGATGATACTACAGTGTACACGATGGAGAAAAATCTTTCTGAAACTATTGGTTATATCAATGATATAATGTTCCACATTTCTAACCGTTTCACATCAAATTAGTTGACGCTAAATGTCGACAAGACACATGTTCTAACATTCGCGCAGATCAAACTTAAAAGTCAACCAAATTTTAATACAGCAGAAGCGATTTAGATTGGTGGAGTCGACTGGAGAGATCACCTGTTTAACGTTGGCGGGAAATTATCCAATCCCAGTGGCATCCTCTACAAAAAATGAAATAGTCCGACATTTCTTGCAACAAGTCTTCTGTACTACAGCTTTATCCATCCCTTTCTGACTTATTATATCAACGGGTATGCTGCTACATACAAAACAAACCAAAGAGATATCATTCTTCGTCAAAAGCGTGTCATTATAACACTATCACATGCTAGCAGACGTGACCACACGTCGCCTCTCATTTACCAATCGAGTATTCTCCCACTGTGCCACATCATACGTGTTCCGATGCAGTGTTTGTTTACAAAGCTTTGCATCATTTAACTAACCATTCCTAACAATTGTTTCGAAATAAATAACCCTGTCTATGTATAATCTTCGTATCAATTCGTATTAGGCAATTCCCCGTATCACATCGTCACAATCCTCACCGTTTATTGAATACAGGGCTGGTAAAACTTGGAACTCCATAGCTACAGATATAAGAAGGGCAGCAATATAGAACCCTTTGCAAGTAAAATAAAATTAAACATCGAATCTGTACGTTCAGAGATACTCAAACAGTAATTTACACGTAGGAACCTGTTCAGTTATAAGCTCATTTTAACGTCTTAATGCCTAGCATGTGAACCTTCTAGTTAGTTTAAAGATTTGTGATTGGTGTGCCAAACATTACGAGAGGAAATGTAGTATACAATCCCATGTTGCACATTCTTCAACTCGCAGTTTCTGCAATAACAGTCAGTGTATTGTTATGATTACTTAATTGTCGGTTGACGCAAATAATTTCTCTATAAATAAATAATACAATTAAACTATTTCTATCGTTCTGATTAGCTAAACGTCAATTGATCTAATATATTTTACAAGAAATGAACTGTACAACTAAGTCATTTCTACCGTCTTGCCACATTGAACAATAGAGCGAGTTCTCCAGCAATATCTTTTCATTGGAGGGATGTAAATGTGAACGAGTTAACAACTTTTACTTTAAATAAATTTATATCTATACTCATGCAGCAAATGGTGCCTACGGAACAGTTCACGCTGACGAAGACATGAAAAATATTTTCCATGTTATATGAAGTTTCTGTATTTTTTCAACGTGTCGTTATATCGTAATAAACTTAAAAGCAATAAACAAAGCTATGTCTTTCATACGAAAGAATCGAAACGGAAGCATTTACGAGCTTCATTCTGCCTTAACACTCCCCGGGACATTTCGAACACAAGCCCGCGTTCAATAGTATTGCTGCTGTTTTCCATAGCACCAATCCTTTTAACAGATGTTTTAACAACTCGACCGGGAGAGCAGAAAGACGAAGATGGGTTCAGTATTGGGCAGGGTACGGTATTTAGTTACATTTCTCCATTACTTCGTCCGATTGGTGTAAGAGATTTTTGGCCAACCCACTCTGAGTATCTAGATCTGTACCTGAACCACTCGTGCACGGACGCGTGATTGGCCAAGCAAACTTGTCGGGCTCTGAGGGGCCAGTCAAAGAGAAAACAAGGATCAGTTTTGCTAATCTGATTGGCAAGGGAGGTAGGAACGATACAGCGGATGAATATTAATGACCGGTGTTAGGGCCCACCACTAGGGGAGAGCTCTGTCCACCGTGATTGATCCACCTCAATTCGAATTGGAATAGACGTAAACAAGTAGCCCACGAGACACCGACCACCCCCCACACCCCTCTCCCAACTTAGGAGAGTATCGAAAAATAACGCAGAACACGGCTACAATAATTTGTGCAAGTGATACGTCTAACAGTGGATTTAACTTTAATTCTAAAACTAGTTCAAACTAACACGAATGCTAGATCTCTGTATAGGTCCATTTAAAGTGTTAGTGTAGGCTACAGAAAAGTTTAATAGATGGGGGGATTGAAATGTACTGGTATAATCTCTTACGCTGCGAAGACATCGTTAACCTATCAATTAGGTCCGAAGCTTGGATATAAAACAACTTACTTCGGGTAACTCGGAATACAGTATCCATATTTATTCACATTATTGTTAATTTTCATTCACGGTAATTGAAATATTAGGCCTAGGCGTGATCAGCTGCGAAGCATTAATTATACCAACGAAATTTCCGCGTTTCGCTACCTGAAATGCTTAGCCAACACGACACAGTTCGCTGCCTGAAATGCTTAGCCAACACGACACAGTTCGCTGCTTGAAATGCTTAGCCAACACGACACAGTTCGCTGCCTGAAATGCTTAGCCAACACAACACGGTTCACTGCCTGAAATGCTTAGCCAACACGACACAGTTCGCTGCCTGAAATGCTTAGCCAACACGACAAGGTTCGCTGCCTGAAATGCTTAGCCAACACGACACAGTTCGCTGCCTGAAATGCTTAGCCAACACGACACAGTTCGCTGCCTGAAATGCTTAGCCAACACGACACAGTTCGTTGCCTGAAATGCTTAGCCAACACGACACGGTTCACTGCCTGAAATGCTTAGCCAACATGACACGGTTCACGGCATGAAATGTTTATGCTCAGCCAACACGACACGGTTCACTGCCTGAAATGCTTAGCCAACACGACACGGTTCACTGCATGAAATATTTAGCCAACACGACACGGTTCACTGCCTGAAATGCTTAGCCAACACGACACAGTTCGCAACCTGAAATGCATAGCCAACACAACACGGTTCACTGCCTGAAATGCTTAGCCAACACGACACACTTCGCACGACACAGTTCGCTTACCTGGAATGCCAAGCCAATACAACCGAGTTCGTTACCTGAAATGCTTAGCCAACACGACACGAAGTACCACGCTATGTATATAATTCTATTCCTTCGTATTTAATATAATTCAAATACTTTGATCTGCCAAGAAGACTCGCGAAAAAAAGTTTTGCCGAAGACAACACCGGCAGCGAGCGTTGTTTGTTCTTTTACATTTGAACCTAACTTTTTCACAAATATATAAACAGTGCAGGACACAAATGCCGGAAAGGACCCTCTCTATCCCCAGAAAATCCTGACATGAGAGCAGGAAAAAAATTTGCCATACTAACTTCTGCATATTGAAGGTCAGCTTGAGCGCCGTTCAATTTAGGTTTGGCTTCGATTTTGTTGACGTTTTAGGCTCCACGTTGTAACTTTGAGCCATTGCAAATAGTGGCGATCTAATTTCACCTCTCGGGACAGACGATTGCGAGGTGGCGTCGCGGAAGGATATTCGTGTATGAGCTAGTCTATAACTGACGAAGAAAAATCGAACTTTTCCCAAGAGGAATGCAACTCAAAATGGATTTTCATCCCGAATTTCAGCTGGGCAAAGCATCTTTATGAAATCGAAATATCAAATTTCAAGTCACTTTATGTCATCAAAGATATCATTCAAGATATCTAGAAATCTTAAAACGTTTATGCGAAAAGGTAGAATTCCTAATATATTTTTTGTTCTACATCGAAAGTTGGTAAAAATCCAAAGGGCAGAACATTTTTTCATCATTTCTTGAGATGGAATCTTGTAGCCGAAATCCATACTATGTGGAATTTCTCAATGGAAAAGCGTGGTTCGTTTCTCCAATGAAGATTAGCAATTACCGACCTCCTTTTGCCGCATGTCGTCACACGAACGACCAAGAGGCCTACCTCGTCCCGCTGCTGCGGACAGGGGGTGGGGACAGATGTTGAGTGCTTGTAAACACATTTCTACATACACATGTTTACCGAGGGAAGCAAATTCGGGAGATATCTTAATTAATCCCCAGTCAGTCATATAAAGTAATAAAGTAAAGCCTCGTAACTGTTCTCCCGGTCCCGAATGTCAGATGTGGCTGGTTGTCCAGGCAAATTTAGCTGTATTCTGTAAGATAATGACAACAGGAATGAGCAACAGACTGCTGTTTCATGAGAAAAAATAACAATTGGTTCACGGAATTGACTCGGAACGGTTCCAGTCTCGACGCACGATTGGGTGAAGTATAAATCGTGTTGAATTAAACCCCGGTTCACGAGTAGGAAAGACCATTAGTCTACGGAAATGACTACTGATATTTCACTATCGATGCCGGACTGGGAGATACGTTTAAATAAAGTAAATTTTCAGTAAGTTTCACGACGAGGATATATAGACTAGTCTACGGAGTTTGCTACGACTATTTCCTTAACAGGATTTAGTGCAGAAGGTGGTAATTAAAGTCCTCAAAAATGACTACGACAATTTGATTGATCAAGTCAATAAGGGAGGCAAGAATAAATCAAGACAAGCTGGTCGTATGAGTACATTAAGGCCCAACTTGACCGTACAACGATCTTAAATAATTTGATATTGACTAAAATGAATTGAACACGTAAGACAATTGTGTCATAGAACCCAAGCCTTATTTTCAACGATCTTGAGCATTCCCAGACCCGGATCTCTACCACCTTTTCATGTCCATCACGTTCACAGCCCCTCGCATAATAGTTGCAAGCGAATACTTCAATTAAATGCACCGCGAACACTTCATTTCCAATGAGTAGTTATTGTACGGCGATAGATCAATAATTTTAACTATAAAACCACCTCGTTATGGGTGAATATTCTCATCCAAGTACTGATGATTTTTTAATGGAAAATCATGAACGAAAATAATGTTTCACGACGAGTAATTCAACGAGGATGTTAGTTCAGGTATGATGGCCAGGACAGCTTATAAATGAAGCGTGCATATACATTTTACCTTAGCAATAACAGTGGTAACTTTTATAATTTAAAAACTTAGTGGAACCTTAATCTTCAACTACTTTCCTTTCACTGCTGTCTCTTGATCATGTTCCATTTCATATGTGTCGGGCACCGTGTCCTTGTCATGTGTCGGACACTGTCCATGTCATGTGTCGGACACTGTCCTTGTCTTGTGTCGGACACTGTGTCCTTGACACGTGTCTAACATCATGTCCTTGTGAGGTGTCCGGCAATGGGATTTTGTCATGAGTCGAACACTGTCCTCTTGTAATGTGTCGGACACTGTCCTCTTGTCATGTGTCGGACATAGTTCTTGTCATGTGTCAGACACAGTGTCCTTGTCATGTGTCGGACACTGTCCTTGTCATGTGTCAGACACTGTCCTTGTCATGTGTCGGACACTGCCCTTGCCATGTGTCAGACACTGTCCTTATCATGTAACGGACACCGTATCCTTGTCATGTCTCGAACACTGTGTCCTCATCATGTGTCACGGCATCGTGCCCTTGTTCTGTGTCGGACTCTGTGTCCGTGTCATGTGTCGAACAGCATGTCGTTATCATGTAACGGACACCGTGTCCGTGT
Organism: Gammarus roeselii; assembly: GCA_016164225.1. Taxonomy (NCBI): domain Eukaryota; kingdom Metazoa; phylum Arthropoda; class Malacostraca; order Amphipoda; family Gammaridae; genus Gammarus; species Gammarus roeselii. The sequence goes on along the minus strand of SDVV010007986.1, from coordinate 10,625 downwards.
CATGTGTCAGACACAATGTCCTTGTCATGTGTCGAACACCAAGTCCTTATCATGTATCGGACACCGTGTCCTTATCATGTATCGGACACAGTGTCCCAGTCATGTGTCAGACACTGCGGAATTGTCATGTTTCGGACACAGTGTCCTTGGCATGTTTCGGATCCTGTTTTTGTCAAGTGTCGGACACTGTGTCCGTATCATGTTTCAGACTCTTGTGTTCTTGTCATGTGTCGGACAATGTCCTTGGTATGTGTTGAACACCGTGTCCTTGTCATGTATTGGACACCGTGTCCTTGTCATGTATTGGACACCGTGTCCTTGTGATGTATTGGACACCACGTCCTTGTCATGTATTGGACACCGTGTCCTTGTCATGTATTGGACACCGTGTCCTTGTCATGTATTGTACACCGTGTCCTTGTCATGTATTGGACACCGTGTCCTTGTCATGTATTGGACACCGTGTCCTTGTCATGTATTGGACACCGTGTTCTTGTCATGTATTGGACACAGTGTCCTTGTCGTATGTAGGACACTGTGTCCTCGTCACTTGTCGGACACCGTCCTTGTCGTGTGTCGGACACCGTGTCCTTGGCATGTGTCTGATACTGTTATTGTCACGTGTCGGACTCTGTCCTCAATCAATAAAGCCCATCATTAACTCAAGATGGATTTCAAATAACAAATTTCTTGCTTGGCCATCTCTTTCTCTTGACGAACGAGGGACAAAGATCGCGAGTTAGAAATTCTAGGTGCAGAAACTTGCCTTCATCACTCGCAGGAAGCCTTACCTTCTGGGGAAAAATGAAATGCATAGGGAAAGTTGCACCAGAATGCATGCAGTGGACTGAAAGCTTTCAAAAAATAAACCAAGTATAACGAGTAACGTAATATAGAAAGGTCGTGGACGGGAAGGCCGGATGGGGAGAAGAGAACCATTTGGTTGGAAGAACAGTCTTGAGCGATAAAAAAAAATGACAACAAGAGAAATGTGTGGAAAGTAAACCTTTCGAAGAATATCTTATATCATGCGAGTTATCAAAGAATTTAGTTCCCGCTATTATAATTGAAATTAGAATTCAACGCCATTAGATCGAACGATGAAATTAGTCATAGTACAATCGTGATGAGAAATGGAATCTTGGCAAGGTCCTAACAATAAATTCGTACATAAACCCACTCCCCAATACTTACAAATGAACTTGGTCGCCATTATTGGCTCGCTTCATTACCCCGAACACCATGAATATACATTTATTTTATCACTAACTCCACCACCACCGCCATAGGCTCGTGTTATTGGGCTCTCCCTCACAACCATCGCAACAACGGTCCCGTTCCTCCCCAGCTGCGGCATGTGTTGCAGAAGGCAGTCCAAAGGAAGATTGGAGCAGTAGGTGGTGCCCTTACCAGCTGACGTGTGACTTGTGGCCACAGGTGCTGCGACACGACCGCAAATGGAGGGATGAGTGACTGGCAAAGACACTCTGATGAATAGACCTAAAAGGCGAGGGTCTTTGTAGCAAATAGACCTAAAGGTGAGGGGCTTGGTGGCAAACAGACTTAAGAAGCGAGAGACTTTTCAGCAAATAGACTTGAAGGGAAGGACTTTGTAGCAAATGGACTCAAAGGGGAGGTACTTTGTAGCAAATAGACTTAAAGGTGTTGCACTATGCAGAAAATAGACCTAAAGTGTGTCACTGTGCAGCAAATAGGCCTAAAAGTGTGCCACTATGCAGCAAATAGACCTAAAACTGTGGCACTATGCAGCAAATAGGCCTAAAAGTGTTACACTATGCAGCAAATAGACCTAAAATTGTGACACTATGCAGCAAATGGACCTAAAAGTGTGACACTATGCAGCAAATAACCCTAAAAGTGTCTCAGTATGCAGCAAATAGGCCTTAGCGGGATTGACCTAAAACAAGCCTTCAAATGTAAGGGACTCTGAGGGTAATAGATATAAAATGTTAAGAGCTTTGCGGAACGTAGGCTTTACGCCGTGGAACTTTGCTGCAAATAGGCCTAATAGGCGTGAGACTCGTGAAGGAAGATAACAAGATCGATACAGAGGCCAGATTTCAGAGTGTTTGGGCGATTTCAGAGACGTATCGCTTTTAAAATTGATACACGACAAGTTTATCTAGTAAAAGAACCGGTCAAAACAAACATCAAAAACCGTCACTATGGCAAAACAAATATAAGCCTACGAATTTGCAATGACACTGATTCATTATCTGGATAACGATATCACGACTCGGCGCGCACCAGCTGCCCGTGAGGGTAAATAAATGCCTTCTATTCATGAAGATAAAACGAATAATAATGTGGGATTGCTCGTGAACCAACTGATTGGGTAAGAAATTCGTACCATCTGAAAAGAGGAGGATTGTCGCTGATTATGCAGGGCGTGTTACACAAACTCAAGACGTAGAGAAAACGTAGCAAAGCTCACTGCAACGTACTTATCCAATTGAGCGCTGTTCCAGCATATCTGCCACTAATTTGTTTCAAGTAAAAAAGTCAGTAGTTTTTCTATCAAGCTGGCATAAATCAATGAAAGCTGAGTTGTCTACATATAACTTGTACTATTATCTGTATTATCTGTATTACCTTTATTATCTGTATTATTTTTATCTGTATCCACCCTTGATCTATCAACATTATACTAGCGCCATCACTCACCTCGCAGTCGAGCTACGCTGCACATAGACTTTTTACCACGCGCAGCAACACATCATAAATCCTCTAAAAAGGCCGGGCATCCGCCGTGAACGCGTCTCTGTATTTTTGTCGACAGTGTTCCAAGCTAGAAACGTCATTCGAGGTTTTTTATTTTATTCTTTTACCCATGATACGTTTTTTCAGAGTTGGCGTAATTTTTTAAGAGTGTATGTTTATTAGAATGTTTGTTTATGTTCTTCCGAGCCGATGTCTTTTACAGTGTAGATTTTTAAGCGGTGTAGTTTTTAGTGTATATTTTTTTTGTGGAGATATGTTCCAGAGTTGATTTTCAAGCAGTGCTGTATTTTAGAGCTGGTTCCGCGACCCATTTCACGCCGCTTCAAACAGACGCTGGACAGGGGGGATTAAATTAGATTAAGGGGCTCATCTTCACCCGAGAGGGGAGGGGAGCGATGAAAAAGTTGCGCCTAACCCCTTGACTCTCAGCCTGGCTCATCTCCACCGAAGAAGGAAGGGAGGAAGGCCCTGAAGAAGAGGCGCCTAACCCCTGACTCTCCGCCGGGCTCATCCCCACCGGAGAAGGAAGGGAGGAGGGCAATGAAGAAGTGGCGTCCAACACCCTGACTCTCCGCCTGGCTTATCTCACGGAGAAGGAAGGGAGGAGGCCCCTGACGAAGACGCGGTCTACCTCTCTGACTCTCCGCCCTTAACCAGAGCTGGACCAATGAAACTGTTTCACGAGAGAAGAAACGTGTCTTGCAATAGTTTTTAGGATCGCATGATTTCAAGGCCCTCAAAATGTTACACACCATGCTATTCTGCATAATATTTTGGAAGACTGATGAATAGATCATGAAAGGCAAAACATGTTTACAAAGAACCACTGAAATAAAATCTTTACTGGACAATATAAATTGTTCAGCTGTGCAATTTGAGTCCTAAGTCATGTTTAGGGAGCATAATAATGGTTTACTCAGTGAATAATGGAAAAACAGCTGAACAGTTATTCCAAAGTGTATTATTCTTCATCGGTGTTATATCTTACGATATTGTAAGCTGAGGACTTCTAGACAAACAATTGGATTGGGTTGTGTTTATGATTTATTTGCAACTATACAATTTATACAAGTCGAGAAAATGGGAGTTTATGTAAGGTGTAAAGGGAGCGAGCACAGGCAAACAACCAGTCGGTATCGGGGTCGAGTCCACACTGACTCCCATAGACTATCCCTTGCTGCTCCATACATTTCACTTCCGCCGCAAGCGTGGCCTATGATGTGGTTGTCCCTGTGCCGGGCGTCATCTTAATTGCTGTATGCGCCCAAATGATTTTCGTTCGCTTCAGATCAGCTTGTTTGCTGCTCATAGGTTCTCGTATTATAAATTACCTTGTCGGACGATACTACCCGACCTTCCGGCCAGCGCACGTCTGATGTAATAGGGATGTTATTGACGACCGTCTACTTGCTGGAAAACTTACTCGTTACGCATTGACATTGCCCAAGTATGGAGACATGACACCCCCTCCTTTCCATAAAAAGTTATACCGTACAACCGTATTATACTGGACCGAACATTGCTCTCTATCATGGTCAGTTACGTCATTTATATTTACCATGCTATGTACGATTCATTTCCAGCTATGTATCGATCAACTGGGCGACGTTCTCTGCCAGAACGTCTTGGTTGGTCTTTATTTGGTATTTCCTGCATTGGTTCATTTTTTATTGCGCGTTTATCAGGCATTTTCTGTCTAGATTCATCATCGCATTCATACCAATCCTTCACAGAGGCGTTTTCACTATCATTCTCATCTTGTATTTGTTTACGTAACTCAGATTCTTTCAGTCGACTGTCTCTCAAGCTTTCTTCCAGATTAATGTTTCCTTTAGTCTCGTCGTCACGAGGTTGGGTGTTTCCTGGTAACAGCTGTTATACATATCAATACCATTTTCTTCCTTAACAACGCCATTTAGCCATTTAGGGCCTTGTCTCAAGTTAAGCACATGTACATTGTCCCTTACTTGGAACATAGTAATATTTACAGTTTTTTTGTGACATTTCTCCGGGGCATATCTAGGGTTAATTCGCTCTTTTTCCGTTACATACACACTACCATTTAAGGATACAACTGGAGCAACACCCGTCACGGAATGTGAGATGCTGCGATAATGTAATAGCACATGGCATAACCTTTATTTGCAGTACCTGTGGCTTTCCTCAGGCTACTTTTAATTAGGCCTACGCTGCGTTCAGTTTCACCATTTGAGCTCGCGTGATAAGGCGCAGGCCTCACATGCTCAAGAGCCTTATGCGCCAAATAGTTTTTACGTTCTTCAGATGTGAATGAGCTACTATTGTCTGATACTATGGAGGAAGGTAAGCCATTTTGAGAGAATATTGTATCTAACAACTCTATTGTTACTTCAGAACTTACACTCTTCACTACCTCCGCCTCGATATAACGGGTCAGTGCGCAAACCAAGACTAAGATAATTTTATTTCGGAAGAAACAATGGCCAATGTGTAACCCCGACCATTTGTTTATGGGTCTTGGCCATTCACTCTTTGAAGTCTGCGTAGGGATTCTGGCATTCGTCGCGCATTTGCTACACACTTCAATGAAGTTCTCAATATCTTCATCTATCTTAGGATACCATACCAACGAACGGGCAATCCCTTTCATTGCCAAAATGCCTGTATGATTTACATGTAGCAGTTCTAAGACCTTGTGTCTATAGCGCTGTGGGATCATCACCTTGGCACCATTCATTATGCAGTTATAGAACAGTGACAGGTTATCCTTAGCTTCCTGGAATGGTTTTATGACCTTCTCTACCGTTGTTGGGAACCCATGCATAATGTAATGCCTGACTTGCGAGAGCTGTGGATCTTTTTAGATTCTACGCTAATGTCTTTCATTGATACACTGAATGATTCCAAATCTCTTAACAATACAAGTTCAGTGGGCTCCAAGTCATCTTTTGACTCTGCTAACGGCAGTCGTTAGCATTCGTTAGCATGCCGTTAGCGTTAGCAGTCGTTGCTAACGGCAATCGCTAATGCAATTTGATTCGCCAGGAATATGCACGATTGTCTGTTCATATTGACTCAGTCTCAAGTTCCATCTTTGTAGTCTTGCACTGCAATTGACTGGCATAGCGTTTTCACGCCCCATTAGTTTTAATAATGGTTTATGGTCAGTGCAAATTTGAAATTTGACACCCAATATGTATTCACGGAATCTCTCAACTCCGAACATGACAGTTAATGCCTCTTTGTCAAATTGAACAGGCATGAAAGCCTCGTAGTGTTTTTGCAATAGAACTGCAGCTATACCGTAGTTGCTAGCATCGGTCTCAATTGCTGTCTCAACTGCTGTTTCGGTCTCAATTGCTGTTTCGGGATTTGGGTCAAACAATTTTAATAGTTTAGTACCCCTACAAAGATTTTAAATGGTCTCAAAACATGACTGATGACATTTCTCCCACACGGATTAGGCCTTTTTTTTCCAGCAGAGCGTACATTGGTGCGAATGCACTGCTGACATTCGGAATGAATCTACTGTAATAAGTAAACAATCCCACAAAACTCTGTACTTCTTCAACATTCGATGGGCAAGGTGCCTCTAAAATTGCTTGAATTTTTAGAGGGTTGGGTCTTGCCCCCTCGTTTGACAACACATGACCTAGTACTCAACACTTTTCGTGAAATAACAGGAGTTATTTATTTTGACACCTGCGCTCTGTAAGGCTGTGAATACCTTGTCTAATACCACTAGATGTTCTTCCTGCGTTCTAGTAAGTACTAATACATCATGCATGTGACATATTGTATTGGGCACGCTAGAAAAAACTTGCGAAATGAAGCACTGGAATATTGCACTGGCTGAAGATATGCCAAACGGTAATTAATTATACTGGAAAAGCCCTTCTGACTTATTAATTACTGTGTATTTTTTGGACTCTGCGTCTAACGGAAGTTGTAGGTGTGCGTTTTGCAAATCAATACGCGAAAATACTTTTGCCTCTCCAATGTTCCCTAGCACGTAGTCAAGAGTAGGCATTGGATAAGTTATTGCTTTCGTAAATTTATTGATAGCTAACGCGTAGTTGCCGCACAGTCGTATTTTACCGGGTGGGCTTTATAACTGCCACAACGGGACAAGCCCAATCAGAGTGATCCAGTCCTTCAATTATTCCAGCACCCTCAAAATTCGTTAGGTCTTCCTTTACAAGACGCTTCGTGGTCTATAGAACATGGGCTTACAGTCACTGTCAACCCTAATTTTTACATTGTATTTAACGTTGCCCCCGTAGTTAGGAGACAAAAACTCACTGTTCTTATTGAATTGATTGCATCGAGTAACCGTTCCAACAAGCGACAGTTCTATGGGCATATTCACAGTTAATCACGACAAGAAAAGTATGCAATTCGCCCTTACCTTTTACATTTACCGCAAGCGTTGTTTGCCCAGTGAAAGTAATGGCATTGTTGCCGTAATCAATCGCTTTCTGGTGCGTCTTGTATACTCTAGCATTTTTGATGTCACGGATCATTTTTTGCGATAATGCTTATCGATGATCCCGTGTCAAGTTCTAGTTTCACTGCTTGACCGTTCAATCTACGCTGGACATAAAATGGGGATCGTCCTATTTTATACATAACATCCCATGTGTAGGCCCTCTTAAAAAATGTTCTGCCTACTGTTATCTTTTTTGCCTCTTTTCATGGTCACCCTGCCAATGCTCACCGACGGATTCTTTGTACTGTCCATGCCTCCACTTAGGTCGCCGTCTTTTCCTGTTTGGCGGAGCCGCTTGTGATCCTCGATCCGGGGCCACTTGCCCTCAGCTTGGGAGAGTCCGTTGAAGCGATTCTTCACCTCCGTCGTTTGTGGCTCCTTGTGAATCCTGTTGAGGGTCTGTTTCAGATCTTCTTAACGGTAAAGTAATCACTCGGGTTTTTTTCTTCGTGTGGTGTGCAATAACCCGCTTCGGCAATGTAATTTGCTTCATTTCGTGTGGTGTTGTAGGCTTTAAATCTGCATGCTTTTGCGACAGGTCCACTTTTCCACACTTGTTACACTTTAATTTGAGTGCAAAACACTCTTTCGCCAGGTGCTTTTCTTTGGCCGTACACCTTATGCAGACGTAATTCTCGTTCACTTGCGTCGTCGGCTTGTCGTTTCCGTAGGTTTTCTTAAAACCTTTTGAGTGCCGGTCATGTCTAGGTGAGTTTGAGCGGCGGTCTTACCGTGGCGAGTGCTGGGGCTTATTTTGGTATACTCTTTCCCTTGAGCGTACCGAGACGATGTCTTCTACGTCCACCGATATTGTTTGAGTGTCTTTGCTCTTTCCACGGTGTCGTCGAAGCTCTTATGTTCGCATTCCGGGATCAATGCTGTGATCAACCTGCTGGAATGCAATCCGGCTATAAATTGATCTCGAAGGAGTTTACTTCGTCAGCAGTCCTCGTACTCGCACTTGCTACACAATTCGTTGAGAGATCGAGCCTAACTCTCAATCGTCTCGCCGTCCCGTTGCTTCCTCCTTATGAACTGTACCGACACTGCGATTGGGGATTTCTGCGTCGTGTATATTGTTGCTCGAGTTGCCACCAACTTGTTGTATGTCGCCACTTTTATGCTCTTTGGTTTAATTTTCTGCTGAATTTGTGTGATCACGCTTCTTGCTAAGCATGATCCCAGCATTGACGCTTTTTCTCGCTCGTCGTCCTTTGCTGCTGTCAGGGCTCAGTTGTTGTGGAATTCAAAACGGGCCAAGAAGTCTTTGATGTTATTGACGACCGTCTGCTTGCCGGAAATCATATTCATTAAGCATTGACATTGCCCAAGTATGGGGACATAAAAATCGGGGTAGTTGGTTTGTAGCGCATCAGAACAACAGCTACATCAGAGAAGCTAATGCAAAACAATTTCAGCTCTATTGGAGTAGTCAGTAAATCCCAACTACAGCAATATGAGTGTAGCTCCCTTGTAGGCCTTCAGGAGTTACCTCGCGATAGGACTTTATTGCTTCATGAGAAGTCATTAATAACTGCTAGGCCCCGACTCCTCTTCCGTCACCCAAAAAAGGTACAGAGACACCCCCTTCCACTAAAATAAATGGTGTGGGTGACATCATCGTTAAGAAATGCCTTGACGAACGAGGCAACGAATTAATGAATCTTCTGGGATAAAAAATGATAAAAGTAGTTGCTTCATACGCGATCCTGCTTTCTTGGATATGAGTAGCGAAAACATTCAGTTTTTATAATATTTTTTGAACTTTATATCTATTGGAAGAAATTACGTAAATAGGGACCGTAAAAAGTCCGACCATGTGTTTTCAATTTTTCTACCATTCAAAGTGTCTCGTTATCTCGCTTTTTCTTGAATAAGATAGAGATAAAATTATCCGTTCGACCTGACATTAGCAAGGTGTCGTTGAGAAAGTGAATAGAGTTCAAAAGAAAAAAACAGAGCCACGTCAACAAACTAAACTAAAAATTCGAACATCTTCGATTTTTCAACATGAATGTAAGTAAAACGAATAACCAATAATTGTTTCCGAGAAACTTGGATGAGCGCGAAGAAATGATCGACGTGCGAACGCGGATCATTCATCAGAAATCAAAGTGGATTAATGATCGACCAAGGGCCGCTGTTAGACGGGCTTACAGGCCTTATACACGTGAAGGCCTCATACACGTGAAGGCCAACACCCACTAAGATAACACACAAAGAACACGGCAACCGAACACATAATATTCATTACATGCGTCATCCACGTTCAGAATCAGGTTGGAATAATTCTTTCAACATCACATAACAACTATTCTTTATCACACAAGGAATTTTTTATCTCTCCGTCCGTATATTCTTCACCCTCTCAGTAATAAGAGGGGGTGGGGAATTAACAAGAATTAAAGGTCAATAAATGATATGTTCCATCACGAACACGTGAAGCAATATGCACTGAGGCTTTCGGCGACTCCAAAGATACGAATTGTAAAGTAAACATAATAGCCGTATCAAGAATACAGCCAATGGCCGTCATCAATAAAAAGAATGAAGGCAAATCAACCTATTTAATATGTTGCTACTTATGATTTGATTCGGGCCTCATTTCCACCGGAGCCTCAACGCGAGTCATCGCAGGCTCCCCCGTAGGACACCAGTAGCAACTCATAACAGATATTTGGGCTCATTTCCACCGAAGCCTCAACGTGAGTCATCGCAGGCTCCCCCGTAGGGCACGGTAGCTGCTCATAACAGATATTTGGGCCTCATTTCCACCGGAGCCTCAACGCGAGTCATCGCAGGCTCCCCCGTAGGGCACCAGTAGCAACTCATGATAACAGATATTTGGATCTGAGGCTAGAAGCAGTAAAAAAAACGGGATGCAATAAATAACCCCCATTTATAATTGATTTCGAGGTTGAGCAATTCCACCGTCAGCGAAGCGACGGGTTCTCGCACCAATTATTATACAAAATAAACGATGTAAGCACAATAAAGGAGATACAAAAATTGATTGCGTTTGCATCATTCAGGGCTAGGCACGGCTTACTAGATGAGCACCGGTGTCTGCAACCCTCTCCTGAGTGTCTACAAGCTGTTGCCTGGTGTCTACAAGCTGTTGCCTGGTGTCTACAAGCTGTTGCCTGGTGTCTACAAGCTGTTGCCTGGTGTCTACAAGCTGTTGCCTGGTGTCTACAAGCTGTTGCCTGGTGTCTACAAGCTGTTACCAGGTGTCTACAAGCTGTTACCAGGTGTCCACAACTTGCTGTTACCTGGTGTCTACAAGCTGTTACCTGGTGTCTACAAGCTGTTACCTGGTGTCTACAAGCTGTTACCTAGTGTCTACAAGCTGTTACCTAGTGTCTACAAGCTGTTACCTGGTGTCTACAAGCTGTTACCTGGTGTCTACAAGCTG